>JAGGAW010025893.1:6455-18480 GCA_017657375.1 Termitomyces sp. T27 | reverse complement strand
AAGTCAAATAAATCTCATACATCAAATCTCATATATCAGGCTTTGGAAGCTCAATGACCCTTGTTATGAACTTCTTCCGTCAAGGCTTTGTTCATGAACTTCTTCCGTCGAGGCTTTGTTCATGAACTTCTTCCGTCGAGGCTTTGTTCATGAACTTCTTCCGGTGAGGCTTTGTTCATGAACTTCTTCCGCCGAGGCTTTGTTCATGAACTTCTTCCGGTGAGGCTTTGTTCATGAACTTCTTCCGGTGAAGCTTTGTTATAAATTCTGTGATGCTTCTAAAAGTCTGAGATGCTCTCCGACAAAGGTAGATGTCTCGAGCACAAAGCAGAGAAGCACCCAATTCAGTGGTAGAAACATCTAATGGCTTGGGAGGTAGCAAAGCAAAGCTCTTGGTAGAGACCCTTGGATTCAAGCGGACATTGAGTAAGATGTAAAGAACAAAATAGTTTAATAAGTAAAGTACGAGTAAGCAGTAAAGAGTAAAAAGATTTCAAACAAGTGAGAAGTAAAAAGTAAACCATTTCAAACAAGTAACAAATAAAGAGTAAACTAGTTCAAACAAGTAGAAAGTGAAGAGTAAAGAATTGCATGAGCAAAGTACTTCGGAGAAATATGTTGTCTCAGGTACAAAGTAAAGAGTAACGAGTTGAATAAATAACGATAAATAAGGTCATAGAACCTACTACAAGATTAGTTTAACGTCTTTGGCTTCAGGCAGAATTCCCGATGCCAGGACAGAGGGAGTGCCGCTGTTGCTGTCTTTAGACTCCATTACCAAGGGACTAAGTACTTACTGGCTTGTGGGCAGTGACTTGGCAGTGACTGTGCCGTCTTTCATGACGATTTTGAGCAAAGATGGCCTGCAGAGGCCTGTGCGTCGAGAACTCGTCCTGATCTCTTTAGTCATTTGACAGCGAACCATCTTCTCGAAAGATCGTATGACGTCCTCGCAATTGAATCACCTCAAATAGACAATACTAAAAATTCAACTGACTCAGATTCGGACATTCATCTGAGTCATCTCATATTTAGGAATATTCAGGAAAATAAATATTAAAGAGTCAAAGCCAGTAGTAGTGCAGTTAAGTGCACGAGGACAAGCCAGCTGCCAAATTGATAACAGCTGGTCAACTGTCAGACCTTATAACAATTGACACTCCGGAGGTACTACAAGGTCTTAAGTCCTAACTGACCCCACAACTCGGATGAGCTCGGATGTAAAGAACAAAATTCCTCGATCCTCTCTCTCGATACTTTTTCAAAGGCTTCCGAAAAGAACGTCCGGTTGGTCCATTGTTCAATATAACCCTTAGGAACGAGATCCCCTGCGGTAGATGGTGCTAACAGCCACATTAAATCTTTGACATCAATAGGCACCTTCTTCTTATATCTGTCTTCCTCGGAAAGCCGATGATCATCCCAAGCTTGCAGCTTCTGGAGAAGAAGTATCGAATATGGGATGACAGGTAAACCTGAGCGATTCACGAGATCATGAGGTGCGAGAGAAGGCAGGCTCATGATTCCCGGCAGTAGGATATCAACCTTGATGGTAGTTTTCGCTGATGAAGAAGTTTCGACTGACTCGGGACGATAAAAAAGAATCCGATATGTTGTGAAAGGATCTTGGGCACACTGGAGGACGAAGTGATCGGGCATGTGTCGAACAAGCATATCCTTAATGTTCTCCTGGGTCTGAGATACTTCAGGCTGAAGAACCAGAATGTCGATATCCTATCGTGGTAGTCAGACAGAATTTTGCGTGATCGAGTAGACAAGGTCATCTTACATTGGGAAGTCATGGACAACCGTATAGCTGACAAGCCATGCTTCCGAGTATTGCACAAGATAGGCCGAGGTAGTTGAGGGCACTGACGACTGCCTCTGCGGCACCTAACCGACTTTTCCTGAACACCAGTTGACGAGCTGATTTTCTTGTAACTTTCCCTTTCTTTTCATGAAGAGATATTCCTTGGACAGACAACTCATGAGCAGCTGAGGATGGAGGATGTACCACTCGCTTCGGGGGTAAGAAGTAGCCGCTGGGAGGAGCAGGTGGAACATCCGCTTTCGACGAGTATCCTTGGAAAAATCCCATTTTCTGCCATTGTAGGAAAAAGCTCTTGTGCTCGCTGAAGAAGCGATGGGCTTGAGCATGAACCAGGGAATCCAGGGCTTGACGTGGGCCCGTCACAAGGGTTTGCCTTCCCATTCTAATACTGATAAGAAATGTTTCGATCTCACGAGCAGCTGCTTCCTTCATTGTGGGTTCATTATCCCAGTCGTGAAGGAGTTCAAGAATGCGAGGAGGGCATTTGACGAACAGGCTAGTTGATCGCGCTTCGATCCTTTCTTTGAAAGGAGAGGAAGAGACGTCTAGTGGAATTGACTGTTGTGATGGGGAAGGAGGCTGGCTGGGTATTGTCAAAGACCTCTGCGACGCAGCCAAAATCAAAGGGGGAGGCTGTGTAGAAACGACCACGGCGACTCCAGTAGATTGGTTCCCTTTGGCAATGAGGTATCCCATCCTTTTCCATTCGGGCAGGTAGCTAGACTGCACCTCATAGAAACGAGCAACTCGATCTGAAGAGTTCGCATGAAGGATGGGGTCAAAAGATCGTATCGGTTTGCAGTAAGGTTTGCTCGAATTGCTGCGGAAATAACGGAGCATGGCCATGACGACCTTGTGCTTTGGTGCGATCGATTCGGAATCAGATTCATCCCATTCCAGAAGTCGCTCGAGCAAGACAAATGTGAAGGGTACCAGGGGTATTCCTTCAACTACGAAGCTTCCGGAGCGGAGAGGATGTCGATTGGTGGGAAGGAGTTTCACCGGGATGTAGTGAGAAGAAACCGAGTCCGAGTTAAGAGATGTGCTCGAAACGTGGTAAGTCAATATACCAGATGACCTTTCATATGTCAGATTGTCGGCATCTGAACATGAGATATATTCAGCTAGTTCGTGAACGCTCAAAGTGTCAAGTGATATCATGATTTTGATTGACTACGCATCACAAACATGTCAGTAAGTAAGAGACGAACAAGTATAATTTCAACCATACCCGCGGAACCCAACGAGAAACGCCATATGTATAAGCCGCAATATCCTCACAGAAAGCGAAGGCAAGTCCGCGCTGACGCATGATGTTTGCAAGGTTCCCTGCTGCCGACATCATCAAGGCAGGAGGAATTGAGTGGTTGACATGAAAGGTTGTGAATTAGCGATTGCCATGATCATGATCTGTTCGGCCAAAGGAACGCTACGTATATATGTAGCTCACTCTCTGCCAGTGACTTTCGACGAGAAGTCAGGTCAAGTCATGGTTACGACATTGCGGAGCCGAGAGCAAGCGAGAGCACCGCCATTTCATTTACCGTGGTCCGTCAAGCCTCTCACAAACGTCAAAGTTCAAACAAGTCAAACGACTATGTATTTAAGAAAGCTGAATTTCGGTGTCAGTAGTAGTAGTAGTTGGTTGATCTATGGAAAGACATACAGAACGGTATACAGAATAGGATGATCTTCGGCATGAGGGCGTCGCAAGGAGTAGAAATCAGAGTGAGTAACGTCATTAGCCAAGGCGGAAAATTCTATGCTAGCAAAAGTAATGGGTAATAATATTCTATGAGCCGAACTTGATGTTTTTCAGCAGTATCGTAGGGCCCCATGGGCCTTTTATCATGAAATCACTGCCTCTCGTGGTCGGATGAGGAGGGGTCAATCACGCGCTCGCCTGCGAGGCCAACATCCTCAACGGCATTTTGTTTGTCCCCGAGATACCAGTTGGGCATCAAGAAAGAAAGGAAGAAGGGCACTACAGCGATCGCAGTCGCGACGATGATCATAATCTTCATAACATCACTGTAAGCTATACGAGTTCCCTCAGTAAGGAATCTGAAAGCGGGCACGGGAGAGAAATGGACGAACCAGCGATGACACCCTCACGGATCGGTGTGCCCCGATCGTACGCCAACACCGCGGTGATCGAGCCAAATAACGCCGTACGATCCTCCTCGGGAAGGAAAGGAAGATGCTTGGCCAGTTTGCCAGGCATGATGTTTGACCAGATGGCCCCAGCTACGTGAACCAGACGAAACATTAGTAGGGGTCCATAGTAACGAAGACGGACCACGAACCAACACCGCTACCGATGGCCCCACCAATCTCGGTGATGAGGAGGACGACGGCAGTACACATCGCGACGTCGGCGTGAGGCACCGCCGCCTGGGCACCGACTTGGGAAGCAACAGCGGCGAAGCCTCCACCGATACCCTGGAGCAGCTGCGTCCAGACAAGCTCAGCGTCCGAACCGTCAGCGCCACGAGAGTGGATCATGAGTCCGACGCCGAGAATGCGGATTCCGAGACCGACGACAAGAAGCCACTGGAGATATACTTGAGCAGCTGCGAAGATAGTTGACGGTGATGGCGTACCTTGTAGCGGCGCACGAAGCGCATGGAGACACCCGCAACGATGCCGAAGACGGTCAAGGCGACTGTCTGAGTCTGTGTGAAGTAGGTCGTGTTGACGAGACTCCTGTGGGGGTGTTAGAGGACGTTACGGATACGGTATAGAGGGGGTTTACCATGGCTTGACGATCAGTATGTATGAGTAGAGGTAGGTAAAGGAGAGATAGAAGGAAGCCTGAAAATAAAAAGGACATTTCATCAGCCTAAACTTACAGTGAAGTGAAGACAACGTACGAAGTCCAAAGCGCCAACGATAGACGCAATGACGATACTCCTGTTTAAGGCAAACCGACGAGGAATGACGGGGTATTTGGCAAACTTGAACTCGTAAAGGCCAATGAACGGGATTAAAACACAGCCAACGACGATCATGGCGATCATAGAAGCTAGTTAGACCAATGAGTCGGTGTCCTTGCGAAGGTCCACAGTTTGAAGCTTACGATTGTTCCATCCACCCTTCGCAGAGCTAGACAGCGTCAGGGGGAGGAGGATGAGGGCCACGCAGGTGCCGATGAGCACAAGTCCGGGAAGATCCAGCCTGTTCGCTCCGTCCAAGATCTGTCCGACGAGGCCCTTGCCGATACTATCGCGCTTGGGCGTGATACCGAGCTTCTTTGCCTTGTTCTCGGCCCAAAGGAGGGTGACGATGAGTGGGAGAAGCGAGACAGGAATGAGGATAGCGAACATGCCGTCTGGGTAGTACGAGTTTAGCAATCGAAGAAATGAATAATAGAGTAGAGGTTGACGTACATCCCCAGCGCCAACCGGCATGCTTGATAACACTTGCGGATACGTTGGCACCGACGAACGCGTTGATGATGAAAGGCATGGAGATGAGCGAGGAGACCAGACCACGCCACTTAAGGGTGGTGATATCCGCAATGATGATTTGGGTCAGTAGCTGAAGGCCACTGTAATGATGATTAGTTGGAACAAGGAGTGGTCTTTACGGTATTGACATACGTGTAACCACTATTCAAAGCGCGACAGTCAGCGAAGGAGGGAGAAAGCATCGAGGGAGAGCTCACATGGCATATAGAATGATACCACCAGCGACAGTTTGAATGTTCTTTGAGGAAGCGATGACGATGTAACCTGAAAGAATGTCAATGAGTAAATGTCTTCGTGTACCTGTAGCCGGCACATACCAACGACATAGAAGATCACTATCAACCGGTAAGAGTGAGACAATGACTACGAGAGTGACGACGACTTACAGACAACGGTGTAAGCAAGACCACGGGAAGTCACGTCAGCGACCTTCGCGATGACTGGCTTACCGACCGCAACTGTAATTGAACATGAGCATTAATCAGTGGCCCAGGACATTGACATACTGATGATGGATTGGGCGACCTGAATTGTACTGATAAGAGTATGATCCTCAAATGCGGACGCGGCATAGCTCAGGTATGTGTACGTCGTCGAGCCGTCCAAGGAGTAGATATACGCCGCAAGTCCTAGACTAAAAAACATCCATTGGTGAGATCACTGACGTGTAAAATAAAGATAGATAACACACCCGAGAAACAAAAACCATTTAGAGTACTTTCCATACACCTTGTGCGTCGCCTCGACTGTCTTGACACCTTCATAGGCGACAACGCTCTCCTCCGAAGTAGTAGTAGGGGTCAATACGACGGGATTCTTGTTGTCCAAATCCACGGATGTCGCGGAGGCGTCTGTCGGAGCGGCCATTTTTGAAGAAGGGGCGGGACGGGCGGGAGAAAACCGTTTGCATTGTCTGTACTTATAAGCGGAGGAAGGGTAGTTGCCATCATTGGAAAAAACGCATGATGGCATATGGTACGATCATCTGATAAAGGTCGCTTATGTGTTATCTGATAATAATTTCTGGCCCTTATCTGATTAGCCTCAATGGATCAAATTTTTCTTGATCTCTCGTTGTCGTCACAATTGTCAATTTTCCCTACTGTAGCGCTTCTGGGTAACAAGACTCATAGGCCTAGCAAGATCGCTTGCGTTTTCCTAAAATTTCTGTCTATCAGAGAGGGCGGGTCGACTTTGTTCAGCTATGGTCGAAAGCTTTCGCCAAGGCTTGCCAAGGTGCTTGATCTGTTTGAATTGCCGAAACGATCTAGCCTTCTGCAAGTGTTCCGGGATTGGACTGACGTCTCACTGGGGATTTTCGGCACTGTTGCCTCCATTGCCAAGGCCGAGGGGTCTGTCATCAATGTATCTTTCAAAGCGCTTGCGCGAGTTGTATAGAGCCGACACAGAGTTGACGTCGCAGTGGTGTCAACCCTCGTTGATTACCTGCGTTTGTGGTTAATATTGAAGCAGTTTTTCGACCTGCACGCTATTGTGGGTTGGCGGACGCGCGACCGCGACAGTCCTCAGTCTCACATTGCAACAGTCGACGGACCTGAAAATAAATTTATATCGGCCGAGTAGGTAGAGCCGATCACCCGACTCGACGGGACGTCAAAGGCTGAGAGCGTACATGTTGGTATCCTCGAGCTCGCCTCGAGCTCATGATCAATCGCATACATCCGTATCGCTACATGCCTCTAATGACAATGTCAACTTGAAACTTCAAAAACCAACCTCATGACACACAAGCGACGATATCGACTCTCGCGCGCGTCGAAACATCGAAGGCTGCTGCCAATTCACTCCATAGTCAAGCCTTGGGGGAGGAATGTCCGTCTCGCATCGTGCCCACGGCGACTCACTCTCGGCTCTCAGCCACTCTACCTGCTTCTTCATCTGCTCGAGCACCGTTTTCAACCCCCTCCTGACCGCGATTCAGCCTCCTGATACTCGACATCCGATTCTCCAGCTGAGCGATCCGCGTGTCGAGCTGCACCTGACGGTCTGTTGGCGGAGGGGGCGTGGGGGTTGGGGGGCGTAGAACAGAGGCAGAGAGCTGTGATTGCGTGGGGTCTTGAGGTGTAGGCACGGTGAAGGGCGGCTGCAAGCTAAGAGGGGGCAGGGTGGGGCTAGTACCCATATCACGGCCCTCCTCGATATCTGGAGCGCTGGGCGGCCGGTCCTGTACCATGGGATCTCGCTGGAATGTTAGACGCCGCCCTTTCTTCGTGTTCTTCGTGTCCTTGCATTTGATGAGAAAAAAGAGGATAGCAAGGATAAGAATGAGTATGACGCCGCCCAGGGCGCCGCCAACGATAGCCGTTGTATTGACTCCGGATTTTGAGGATTTACTGTGACTGGAAGTAGTACGGGTCGGTAATTGGTCAAGGGATGCCTGGAGGGCAGAATGTGGTACGCACGAAGAATGACTGGTCCTGCTCGAAAGAGTGGTCGTCACCGTGACGGTAGAGTTCGTCAGAGGAGTCGACCTAATAGACAACTCAGTTTCGCCAGACAAGACTCGGAGAATGGCTCACTGAGAGGGTGTACTGCTCGCCGATATAGACGGACCAGCATCGACAAAAATCGGATGGCTCGACGCAATGTCTTGGTTACCATGTCTATTTCGCATATGATTCTGAGCTTGGGAAGAGACTTCGACAAAGAAAGAAGGGTAATCACTCGAAATCCACTGCTACGAGCACAAAATGTCTATCGTGGGCAGACCCCGATCAGTAACCTGCTGCCTCTTCTCATGAACGTGAACACGCACCCTAGATGTGGGAATGTAACAGGTATAGTTCCCTTCAGTTCTCCGTCCGTGGCGTTGATAGTCCCAGCGAACCCGACATCGACACCTCCATGAATGACAAATCGCAAATCGAAAAGCGTCGGATCTCCAACTTCCCGTATCCAAGTTACGTTCGTAGGTACCAGCACGCTCGTGATACGAGGACTGTCGAGGAAAACCGCATAAACAGCCGGGAAGAACGACAGGCTAAATCTGGTGAATCGAAGTAATGCATAAATGCAGGCAGAATGAATGCAGTTACCTACAAAAAAAGGCATTGCATGTCTGCTACCTGCAATGGTCTGGTGTTGAGGTGGTTGACCTTGGACCAGGGAAATGAGCGGCCAGCGCGGTTTCCTAAAAATAGAAACGAGAGAACGAAATCGAAAGATGGAGAAGGGTAACAGGATCCTGCCTGTTACTTGTGAGCTGTCTAGGTAATCGACCAGAAAAGCATCTGTGCGTAGTCGTATGTACTACGGTAACATCATGATTTTGCCTCCGACACGAGTGTGGTCCGGTGATCGCATCAGCAATCAAAGATTTCTGTGACGATGGAGACCACTATAGTCTATTAGGCGGTGTCCACTCATTCAAACATCTCCGGCATGGTAGGCAACAGCGAGCACGATAGGACCTGGATTTCCTTCGCTCAAGATCGATGATGATGTCGGTGAGGGAATCGTACGTCAAGGTCAAATTGAGGGTCAGAGTTGGGTCAGAAACGGCAATGGTATGTGAATGACGAAAAAACTATACACTATACTAGTACTTAGTACTGCAGTTCATAGACAAGTGTTCGGACGTACATGCGGATACACCTTAAACCAATTCAGAATGTGCATCAACTTACCTACTAGGATACTGACAGAACGTAGTCATTCTGACTACCAAATACATACCTAAATATATAGTCTTCGAACTGAGTTATTGTTCATCAGATGAGACTACTAAGTGGTCCTTATCCCGAGCTGATTGCAATGCCGTGGTGGTTATTTAAAACGTTAACCCACCATCTAATACTTTACCCAAAGGGTTTGACTTAATCTTGATTCTTCTTCTGCCTATACGCAACTGATGTAGTCACTCGTACTTAGCAGGATTAAGTATATCTCAAATGCAGAGGACACCGTTAGAGTAAATCAGGTTATATGTATTATTAGTCTAGATCTATGTAAGTGAGTCGGGAGTGTGGAATGTTTAGCGATGAATATCAGAATAAGACTTGGTCCAGTTCGTCGAGAATCCCGTATGTCAACACCCAGAGTCAACGAAAAGGGGGGACTCAGCCATTGTCCGTCTAGAAATATATCGCCGCAAGGATTTCGCATCGGTTTCCACAAAATGATCAATACTCACACTAAAGAACCCAAAAAGTTTTACTGTTCTTCTTACCGATCTTCGACCCATTCCATTAAAATTAACGTCGATAATATCCGGGATTTTGCGGAAATTGTTGCTGCGGTGGATTCAGCGGGTTGATCGACGGCGGGTATACAGCGCCTTGACGTCCTGACGTGAAAGCAGGGGGCTGTGTTTGACGGCCGTATTGCTGATACGCAGCAGGCGGTGCGGTTTGCGGAGGATAATGTTGTGCTGGCCTTTGACCGTGATTCTGAGGTGCCGTGTATGGGTTATAAGCATTATACTGCAAGTACGACGGGGGTCACGAAGTAAAGTATCAGTGTTCGAACGGAAATAGGAATCAATGGGCTTACACCTGCGGGGTTTACACCGGGCGGCAAATAAGGAACCAAAGGGGTCGGACCCGGGAAGATAAGCCGCCTTGCTGGGTTTGTACCGTAGGGGTATGCCTGAGCGGGGCGAGAGGTCGGTTGAGGCGTTTGAACACGGTGCGAGGACGATTGATGATGTGATTCATGTGAAGAAGAATGACGCCGCGAATGTGAAGGTCTCGATTGATGCTGTACTATGTATGGAGTTGCATTCTGTGGGGGTAGTACTAAAGGCATCGGTCCAGGTGCGCCTGGCGCGGTAGAGTATGCCATTACGGATGGTGAGGAGGAAGAGGAGGAGGAAGACGTGGAATCTCTGCGGTGTCGGTGTCTACTGGAATGCCTTTTCGGTCGAACGAGGCGTCGAGAAGTGTGAGATTGACCTCCAGTGTCAAACTCGGGTCTATGTTCTTCCGTTTGGTCGACCCACCGTCCTACGCGCTCCATTGTCGCTACATGGCGTTCCCATCCTTCGCGAGAGTAGTCGGATTCAGTCATAACTGGAGAAGGCGACGAGTGCGTGTGAGATCAAAGCCTATGGAAAGGGGTGTTAGATTGAGCAGTTGAAGGAGTTTACGGTGGCACCTTTTGTAGCAATTACGACACCGCCGGATGATATGATAACGTTGCTATTGTAATCCGAACTGGAATGCAGTGTGTCAGAAAATCCATGAAGAGCCGTGACGGTGAGTTTGTGGGGCGAGTCAGAATAACACCTGGAACAAGACTTGTCTGGATGTCCATTGTCGACCGTGAAGAATTGTGGTTTGTCCAATGTCACGAGGCAAAAAGCCGGGAACAATAACTACAAAAGGAAACAATTTGATAAGGAGACCAATAATGACGGTGAGATATCTGTTTTATGGCATCGGATAATAGTGGCGGCCCCGAAGTTCACTCCGAGAATTGCCAAAAGCTTTGCCTGCAATTCACGAGTTGCAAACAAAAGACATTCGAAAACCCGCACTCCGAAGGAACTCCTGCACAAGCCACCTAATTCAATAGATAAACAAGACAAGAAAAAGGAACAGCTCAAGGTCAGTCTAGACCATGTCATTGTCCGCGGTCTGACGCAGAAGCTTGAGATCGCCATACGTATCGCACACGGGCATGCAAAATCGACGCCCCTTCGACGAGTCGGACTGGCGAGTCGGACCGCACGATCCGGCTGTGTGGCTGTGTCATTGTCAGCGCATCCTTTGTTGATCTTTGTACTTGCCACCAGTTTTGTGTCAAGCGCTGCAATTGTTTCTTCTACTAGACGCTCGTACTTTTATGTTCACGAGAAGACAACCATTTGGAGACTCCTGAATAAGGCTACGCAAGGGAACTCGGTACGTCTCCAATAAAAGATTACATGGGTCACGGTACTGTACTAGGTAGATGATATACAACGTTAACGCATGCGCAACTGTCAGATAGACACACGTCTACCCTCCGGTATCCTCCGTGCACCGTGTCCTACTCTTATAACTATGCATGATCGCTCGCTTGAGAGGACACCTGTGTCTTCACGTCGCATTCAATTAAAGATGTTGAACAGCTGCCGCATTTCTAGAAGCTGCAGAAGACCACTCCACGTTTTTCTTGATGTCTGGCAGCGGCGCACCTCGGCTGTGGTCAACCACCATTGTGTTCCAAACCTTTCTCGCCGGAAGTACTCTTATTAAAATACCTTCGATGGGCGTGCTAGTCGCGTTAGCAATGGTAAGATCACATCGCGAGGTTGCGTCATGTCTTATCAAACTAATCTGACTTTGTACTGTGCATTCAGCTCCCCCTGCCATAATCAACCAAGTCGGTTTATTGGATCATATCGATCGTGCTCGCGAAAGTGTGGAGCTGCTCAAAGCTCATCACTCGGTCTGAGGATACACGAAATGTCATTACTTAGGATCAGTCAATGAACATAATTCTCCGTCAGTGCATACCGTTTCCCATTTGCTGCGAACTCTGAAAGGCTATAGGGTGCTATCATGATCGTAGTATAAAGTTCCATAATGTCGGCTTATCTCTTTTGTGGCTCCGTCTCGGTCTCGGTCGTATGTCCATCTGCATATTTAGACTCTGCCACCATAGATTGTTTATATGTTGACAAACTCTTTGAAATAGGACTCAAAAGCAAGCCTTTGTAGGGGCAGCATTTTTCGCGTCGCTTGTGTCGTGGTCGTAGCCCTCGCCACGTTTGACCGCT
>JAGGAW010025892.1:0-13766 GCA_017657375.1 Termitomyces sp. T27 | reverse complement strand
GAATTCAAGTTTCAGCCATGGAAATGTCTGTGCCGATTTCTACACCTTATTCCGCTGACTCAGAAGGGTATAAAATCTTACTACTACTCCTCTGTATCAACCTTATCGAATACTTTCATTTCAGCTCAGTTCTCCGGGAGTTCATGGATGCTCAAGAGCAAAATCATACAGAGCAAAATCATACATCACATGCGACGAGGCTATCTCAAGATGTTCCTGCAAGGGAAAATGGAACTGTGCACTATGGATCGATTGCTCAACGTCCAGAGGGTGGCCAAACACAAACTTTAGGTGAACCCACCATGGGAGAACTTGGTTCCATTCCTCGTATTTCCACTTCAGCTGTTCCGTTTCCTACTTTATCTATTGATCCCGCTCCAGAAGGGTAAGTGATGTTTAATCATCCTTTTTGTCGCCGTGTTGAGTATCTCATTGCAGTTTAATCCAGGAGCCCGGAGTAGGCGCCCAAGGTCAACAGGATCAGCCCGCAAGGTATTCACACGTGTCTCAGCCTAGCAGAGAGACGGTACAAGATCCAGGGCCAAGTAACCAATATTCACGAGAAAGCCAACGCCGCCAGTCTCGCCATGCCCCTAACACGGCACTTGAACCCGGTCAACCTACTACAGACGCGCAAGAACCTCATCGATCGCTATACTCTGGTAATTCCGAAGGGTAAGCTGCAATTTTTGATCCATGTGCTGTTTTTAAAGTTTTGGCCTGTAGCCAAATCCTTCGGGACTTCGTAAATACTCCGGAACAACTGCCACCGGAGTCACGGGTGCATAATCCTCATGAGGGGTCGGTCGTTTTGAATCTTTCTTGGCCTGCGCTTCTGACGATGCCTTTTCAGCCGCGCGTCTGGGAGTATCCGGGAAGAAGCTCATCCACGATCGAGTCGAGCTTTTCAAAAATCTCGCGCAGTCAATGGGACTGCAGTGGACCCAGGGTCAAGCAAGCGACGTTCTCATCATCGTTCGCGATCCCATCACGAAATTACGATCTCAGACGCGACTACAATGAAAGAAGCAATACGCCAGCTGATGGAGCAGAGAAAAGAAACCAATACCTTGCGCAGGGCGTTACGTCTGGCCGTTGAGCAGGTGGACACGGAGAATCAACGCGCCCTTGCACTCGAACGGAACAATGCTCGGACGATAGAACAATTCTCGACGCTGAACGAAAGTAGGCTGGCCGCTCAACAAGAAGCCCTAAAGGCGGGCTCTGAGTTGCGATTATACCAGTTTCAGCTAGAGAATGCACATAAAGAGATTGCAAGAGCCCAGGAGATGCTGAGGACGGTTGAGAACCAGCGTGACGAAGCTGATGAGGCAGCGTCGCGTGCACGAGCAAGAGCGCGAAAGTACGCTCAGGAACATATGGTTACTCTTGCTAAAGAGGAGGGCAGGCGACTTGGTTTTGAAGCTGGACTGAGACGAGCTCAAGAAGAGGCCGCATATTTAAACTTGGGATCTAGACGTGTACCCAACTCCCGAGTGCGCTCTGAATCAGTCTCTCAAGTAACTGCCATCCCCGCCGATTTTGATTTGGAGTATGCGATCTCGTCGCCTGTTCGCCAGCGTACCTCACGTACTCGGCGGCAGAATGTCCCCAGAGAACCTTCAACGCCACCTCAGCCACAAGTCCAGTCTCCTACCCCTCCTGAATCTGAGGCATCTGTCGAGGAAGGGTTGCAAGCTCCTCATGCTCCTGAGCCTGCTCTGGATATTACTCGGGCGGCATCACCTGGACCTTCCGTGGTACGCTACGCTGTCTCAATACCTCCAGCTTCCGAAATCGAGCAGCAAAACAGTCAAACTCAATACCCTGGCGAATCGTCACCCTGGGTTACTGCTCGTCAATATCATCAAATCACAGGAACTCAGCCGTCTCCCGAGAACCTATTTCAAGCCAATTTCCCTGAAGGCTCGAGGAATGTCGTTACTTTCGCACCAGCTCCGCCACAAGGCAATCCTGACAAGAAAAAGTCGTGGTTACACCGAACTCTTACCCGGCCTTGGCGGAGAGCTTCAAGAGCTGTCCCGGACCCATCTTTATCGTGGTATCTCTCTACATCGTCCGCAAACCCACCGCCTACCGTTCATGTCCGTGACTTTGGTGCAGGAGCCCCTGAATTCCCTCGTACCTCTACCGACGATGCGTCTGTCTCCACAAGTTTATCCCAGCTTGGGATCGTCAGCCCTCCGCCGGATTCGCCAGGTCCGTCGAATCGGAATTCCAATCGGAATCCCAATGGGAGTGAGCATGGTCTCGCAGGAAGTGGTCCAAAAGGTAGAAGAAGGTCACCTCTCCACGTTATAAATGAAGACCTTGTGGATTTGAACGAGACTCTGCCCCCTTTGAGAAGGGATATTCCACCAGTTTCGCCGAGTATGGGGCAGATCCGAGAGTTGCTTGGAGATACTAGATCGAATTACTCGGATCCGAAAGCGCTTGAGAAGTGGAGACGATCGAGCGCAAGTGTTAGTGTCGCTACCGAGACGGTTTGGAGTTCCTTGTCCTGGTTGATCTATCTCATCATGCCTTCCAGAATCAAAGTCGTCGTACTGAAAAATCTCCGAATGTCACTAGTAGACAAACTGGTCCTCCTCCACGACGTCCTGTTCATCTCACAATTCCCGCGCCACTTGCCCCGCAAGCCGCAAATCCTCCTTCATCGTCAACAATGCCCGGTAGCAGCTCACAGAATCCGGCATTATTGGACGTTAATGGTGTTCGACCGCCCCTGCAACGTAATCCCACGTCTGGCACCGTTTATGGGATCACTGTCGAGCCTCCTGTACGTCTCTCAGGTTCTGGATTCTGTTTCGGCGGAGCTGATTGAATTCTAAAATAGTCACGTTCGCCAACTGAAGCACCAAACTCTGCACGTCAGCCACACGAGAATTTACTCAGCCCAAACCAGACTTACGCCCACAGCCTACGCTCAATGGCACCTTATCAGAATGTTGGTCCCTCAAGTGCAAGGGGTTCTACGACGCCTCTCATTTTTAATCGTTCCCGCCCTGGATCTGTCGCCAGGCATTCTCAAGCTCCCCCCCTACCATCCAAATCTCCAATGACTATGGCCTCGTCACGGTCACTCCCTCAAACTGACCGACCGCCATCACAGTACCAGAGGCCAGTTGATGACCTTCACCGAGGCTCTGTCGCTTCTCACGCAACGACAAATGTTACTCGTCCCATGGCTGATAATGCCTCCATCCGATCGGGCCCCCGATCAGTGAATGCTGGTCGCAACACCCCGCAACAGGGTTATCCAAACCAAGCGCCAGTGAACCCTAATCCCAGCTTACATCGACGCACTGTTTCAGACTCGACGTATCTCACGCCAAATGGTCTGTCTGGAACTGCGAACGGGGTACATGGTCTTTACCGGCTTGCGTCGAACCAGTCTATGAGTTCGGTACGTTCGGCCAATTCACAGTACTCCCACTTCGACCCCAGCACCTATGTGGAACCGACAGCGTTGTATGAGCCTGTGTCCGTAGGGCCGAGCAGACAGGGGGAGAGACAAACGACATCCAATGCATCCGGTACGACTTTGTCCTATATATCGCGAACGTAGTGTATGTGATCCTTCTATTTATTTCCTGTGACTCTTGTACTTCTATCTGTCGATTGTATGCGTACCCGAGGCAGAATAATCCTTTGGACTTTGATTGAGCATTTTTAGGGTTATTACCAGTGTCCGAAATATTGATATCAGTATTACAAATACCATATTGTAAAAAAGTAGACTCGAGGAAATTTTTGTTTTCAACTTAGGGCGTCGTATCCTAAAGTCATTTATCTTTACCTGAAGATGATCCAACTCCTTCTAATGAACGTATATGAACCCTCGACTTGGTAAACCAATGCCGCAACTGCTCTCATCCGGCATCACGACTCCATATTGGAAATACATCATGATTTAGAATGCGGACGATTGCTCGCTCTTGTTTATCTTGTTTATCTTGTGTATTGAGGGCAGAGTGCGGACACTGAGCCTTTGCTCGTGAACTTCGGGTTCTCTGGGGTCTTCTGTCCGAGCGTGAGACCACTGCAACAGATCGTATTGCGTTAGTATTAGAGGCCTCCGTGGTATGCTTCGACATACCATACGCTGGAAAATGCTAGATCTCTTTTTGTTGCTGGATACCATCTTACTCTCGATCAGAAACCTGTCCTTGTTTCGCATATGCTGTTTCTTCTCCTGCTCTGTCCTTGGAAGTTGATAACGTACTAAAAACGTTGCATGTCGGCACAAGAACTCGCAGTGCTTAGATCGAAGTGGCTTACTTGTTACGTCAAGACTTTCTCCTGCTTCAATCGTGCGCATATTTGGCTTGACATTATACCGCTGATGAGGAAGAAAATCAGTATAGCCAACTCAATCATTGAAATTGCCATAGTGACCCGACGCACCTTTGGAGCGGTCGTCTTCACTTTGTAATTGATAGGGAACTTATTCGGATTGGATATGGAGAGTATACATATTGCACCCTGGCTCGGAGGGATTGGCTCTATAGGTGACAATATGACCCATAAGCACTCCCCAGATAGAAGGACAGTAGAATGACAACGACTTACCAGGGAAATCCAGGTCACGAGAGGGCTTCAGGACAACGGACATTTGGTGAAGCTGGTAGTACAAGGGGAAGGGAAGGAAGGGACACAGGGTAATATAAAGCAAACTGCGGTTGTATTTGTTCGTATACCGCAGAACTTACATATGGCTGATCGTCACCATGACTGAATGTTCCATATCTGTGTATCGTTACCAGCCATGGAATATAACTTAGGCTTCATACGCACAGCCTCTCACTGCGCAAGGTTACAGGAATATTTGAAACATTGATGGGGTGACGCCATTGGCCGCAGATCCCGGAGAACAAGAAAGAACTTCAAGTGACGGTTTACTAGAGAAAATATGTCATTGTCGTGCGCTGCCCCTGAAGCCAAGAATAGCGATCAAATCATGGTCGTGTCTGGCCGAGGGACATTGCACAGACAAGTCATAAGCCTGGATGTGGTTTTCTGCCAAAGGCCACAGTAATTTGGTAAGCCTTCCATACTCTTCGTATGATCGGTCACAGTCCATAGTGAGGAGGAAATATTCATGACGCTGAGCTGACGGCACGATCAAAGCCCTTGAGTCATGTCAATGTCAAAGAACATCGTATCCAAAGATCAGTCAAATTCACCTAGCACCGCCCCAATAGCTCAATACACAGGATATCTTCGTTCTATTCTCGAGCCCGAGCTCTCAACCGACCCACGTTTCCCACCTATCCCACATTTGTAGCAAGAGACCTTGGCGCCTGTCGCACTTCACGACGTATGTGTCTGTACTATGGATATTATAATAGATGAGGAGGTACACTTGGGGTTTGGAACGAGGATGTCGAGGCAAATGTGATCTAGGATTTGGATCTAGACTAACAAGATCGGTAAAACATCTATTGATGAGTGAGAATAGGAAAGGATGTATCCATGCTCACCATGCCCCCTTGTAATCATCTTAGTCTCCAGATGCTGGTAAAATACCCATCACACCGGACACAGCATCCAAGATCCCCAACTTCTTGCACGTCGTGACTGTTTCATGTGCTAAGGAGCGGGGGTATAGATAGCGATATCACAAGCCTTATGAGTGATTGTCCACGTATAGTTGACCTTCATGATTTTGTGCAAGCCGCTGATGAAGCATCGACAAGGGCGGCCATAGAGGATACGTCGTGCGTGGTCGAGGATGTCGTAGGGTGTGAGGAGAGCTTCGAGAGGGCGGTGGTGTTGGTAGCACTCTTTGCCGTGAGGACCCAAGTTTGGAAGTCGATGATTCCGAATTTCCGATGGTTCCTGTACATGTTCATTGAAGTCAGGAAGGGGTACGAAATTTCCAGATGGCGACACACCCATATCTACAGTACCCAGAAATCGGAGAGTAGGTCAGTCACTTGCACCCAATACGACGATGACCGAAGCATCCTACAATTCGAGTTGACCTAGCGATTGTCAGCGTCGTCGACTACGTGCTATTGTACTGATCTGCTCACCTGGTAGACCGTCGGCTCCCTACGTAGGCCAAAGACATCCAGAACGTCTACCTTCCATGCATGATGCTGGTAGTCCGCAAGCGAGAAACGCGTGACATCTGCCAATTTAGAAGACGAAATATAAGTACACTGTACAGGCGATATACAACTGCTTCTACATCGACCCTCACATGTCTCCCATCCCTTCCTTGTCCTAAATGCCGGATCTTTTTTATACATCGAGTCCTACAACCTTCGGCACTGCTAGCTTCGGTTATTGTTTCATTTTCCGTGCGGCGGCCAATTCTACTGTTCTGACGGTAGTCCCCAGGTGGCCGTAATTATGACTACACTAAGATATACAGCCCAGACAAGCAGGGAGATGAAGCGAAGGAGAATGCACGCGTCTGGAACGTCTACCTCGACGAAGCAGAAAACTATGACGCGGACATGATACAAGGCTTTCGAAACATCATTGATGGTTTACTGGTTTTCGTGAGTCTTCGAAGAGCACTGACAGGCCTTTTCACCTGAATCACAACCCAGGCCTCCCTTTTCTCTGCAGTAGTAACGACGTTCGTTGCGCAAACGTCTCAAGTACTTCAACCGGATAACGGGCAAATTATGGTATCACTCCTCTACGAAAACAACCAGCTAGTGAGAGCGGCTGGAAACAGAACCATCATAAACGCCGTTCCCAGAGCATCACTAGGTCCCGGAAGCCGAACCTGCACTTCCGTCGATGTATGGGTCAACGGACTATTCTTCACCAGCCTTGCTCTCTCGTTGTCGACTGCCCTTCTGACCGTTCTAGCCAAACAATGGATTCAGGTTTGTATACTCCTTTCCGTCCATCCCAATCATCTAACATGCGTGAACAGGCTTATACTGCAATTGTTCCTGGCGACGCCAAAACTCGTGCTTTAATTCGTCATTTTCGATTTCAAGGGCTCACGAAGTGGAAACTCGGCGATATCATTGAGAGTCTTCCGTTGATCCTGCATGGTTCAGTCGCCATTTTCCTCATTGGACTTGCTCTCTACGTTTCGAAATTGTCGTCTCCGATATGCGGTGTTGTTTCTGCCATCACTGCCCTCACCTTTCTCTTTTACTTTGCAACCTCCGTGCTCCCGGCTTTCTCCACCGCTTGCCCCTATCGGGTTTCCTTCATGTTTTCTTTGACTCAACCTTTAATGTTCGTTCTTCGTGCTACAAGATGCACTTTCTTGACCCTTTGGTATGCATTGACATGGAAGTCAGACTCGGTCATATGGCCAGAGATGTCAAGAAAATCTTTGAAGATGGCAGAGCACAGTGAAGTGTTTGTCAACAATGATAGTCTGTTAGGTGTTGCTGGCCACCTCGCTTGTGACTCGTTGGATTGGTTATTCAACCACTCTTCTTCCAATCATTCAGTTAAAAAGGTCGTCGCCGAGGGTGCCTGTGGCCTACTTGATGAATGGCCTTCGAGTATATATTCCTTCAATCCACCCGGACGTTTAGCCTCAATTTCAGAACACAACTTCGATCTTTTTCTCTCCACCGTCGTATACACCCTGTCCCAGCTGCCCGAAATAGCATCAACATCTACTACGAGGGACGAAATCGATCGTGGCACATGCGGCAAACTGATTGAAAATCTTTTAAAGATCTCCTCTTCCAAATCCTTGTTGGACGGACGTATCACATACTTGAAGGAGGATTGGCGGGAACGGATCGAAGATGCACTAATTAACGCATATAGAGTGTCTATTAAGAGGAGGTCTCATACTCTATCGAGCTGCCTTCTGGATTGGGGTCATCCCAACCTGCTTCAATCTGAACGTGGTTGTCAGGTCTTGTTCTATTGTGCAAAGAGAGGGAAGGCGGAGGATATCCGTGATTTGTTGGACAGAGAAATCAATCTCAGCTATCATGATACCAACGGCTGGACTGCTTTACATTTCGCAGCCTACTCTGGTAACCTGGATGCGGTCATTCCCCTTATTGAACGAGAACCAGCTTTAATATCTGCTCAAACAAATTCTTATTCCAACCCCAAGACTGCACTCCATCTCGCAGTCGAGCAAGCCCACTCTGACGTGGTGGCATACCTTTTGGACCACGGTGCCATTCCACCTCCCAATACACTTCATGTTACAGCGTTTTCACGGTTCGTGCATCACCTCAACCCGCGTTTGCTAGTGAGTCTGCTCGACCGCGGATGGGATAGAACACTCGAAGCTGCAGACGGGAGGACACCTCTTGATATTGCACGCAGCGAAGGCCATGACGCAATCGTCGAGCACTTGGAACATTACCAAACTGCCAGGCTTCCACCATACCCGACCAAGACTCTCGCTTCACAAAAAGAGCATACATAAAAACTTTATCTTGTTCAGCAAACTCGTCCAAAAGTGATGTAGTCCTTCGTGAGGAGGAGTTCAGTATAACAATATTGACGCGGGGTCCTGAGTCGATTTGGTAACATCGAAGAATGGAAGAGCAGCGTCACCTTGTTCCCCGATAGTAAAGGGACCTGGGACTTTTTCGAAACTTCCAGTGTCTGATTGCACCAGTCTGCGGGTGCTACATCGTAGCGTTGGCCAAAAGACAGTAGAAGCTGATTTAGGGTCGGGGTATCTTATGACATGCCTGAGGTAGACCTGGAACCAGTAACGAGCAAATGTTTACTCGAGCTTGTCTCCATAGAGGGATCGATCACCTCCCCGACCATGTGCGACGTCTCTGACCCCCAGAACATAAGCCTTGGGTTCTCTGCAACAATCTCTTTCGCTGTCGTTTTAGCGTAATGCATATAGTCCACGGACAAATGTGATTGTTGTAACTGAAGACCAATGTTAGAATGTATGACATATTTGACGATGATAAAATTACGATAAGTCAGTCGTGTAAACTTCAGAGTGCAGCCTCGAAAAACTTGCTCAATAACCTCCAATTCAGCCGTGACCGACGTCTGGCAATGGTAGTCTTTCTTGGATCGTGGATAGGACATCAAGGTAGTGATACAGCACTGGATGGTCCCTAATGATAGAGTACATTAGTGTCGGGTCAAAGGTCTCGACGTTGTGAAAGACGAATTACCGATGATTTGAGTTCTGGAAAACCGTTCGACAGGCTCGAACTTGGGCATTCCATGGCCGTAGAGTCTGACTTCCATGCTTGCCATGGATTTTTCTGGGGTTCGGACTCGGGGAGGAGTAGAAGCCAGTGAACTGCCTCATTTTGATTGAGGCTCATAGATGTGACAGGAGGCGGGTGACAGCGAGAAGATCATGCGTAGTGGTGGCAAGGTCGCCTTGTCGAGTCTTGTCGAGTCGAGTTCCCGGGGCTTCGAGTTGGGACTCTACTGTCCAAGAGCCATGGCTGGGCTCTTCATCGCTTCAGTGATCTGTCTGAGCTTGTTTGCGTATGTGATCACATTGTGGGGGGCTACGTCATATCACCCGATCCGGGACCTCTTGCTCGCTAACGTCCCGTTGCGACTGCCGTGACGCGTAAAACGGCAAAAATACCCATTCCTGCTCTCTATACACCTTTGGAACCTTCCATCACCATCCAAACCGCACCGTGTTCGAACCTTAGCGCTTTAGCAGCCGACGCGTGATGTTCAGAGAATGGTGGAAGAGGAACTCGGATCCCACTGTGTCGTGGCAGATACTTCTGCTTTTGTCGAACATTATTTCGATGTCTCCAGCGAAGTCGTCGGTAGGGTCTACCAAGTAATGCTGGGCGATGGTCATTACGATGAAGCCAAAAAATCGTGGACAAAAATACCCCAAGTGTCAAAAAAGGAATCAGCCTTCTACTCGCCCTTGATCGAAGTTTGCGAGGCTATCAGGCAAGCTTACGACAGCCCTAGTGACAACCGGTACAATTGCAAATGGTTTCTGAGCTCCGACGATTCCTCGAAATCCCCGGACTCGGAGGCTAGCAGCTTGATTCGCCCCGATGTTTTCCTCCTCCTCGGTGTGGAAGGTGAGGCAAAGCAATGGGAGGAAAAGCTGGAGGAGCTTAAAAACGATCAGGCAGCAAGTTTTTATCTCCTCTCTCTCTATTCAATAATTCAAACATAAGTGCTTGCTTGCCAGAAACTGATAAAGCACGTTATTGCTTGGTGGCTGCGAGTCAGTGCCGTTATCGAGGTCAAAGCCGCGGACGATACAGATGTCTTGACGCGAATAACTCAATTAATGACTTATCTTCGTCAGGTGCTGCGAGAGCAACTGGACCGATGGTTTGTCCCAGGGTTTTTGCTCACGGGTACGCAACTCGCAGCGTGGGTGGTTGACCGATCCGGTGCTATTGGAATGCAAAAATCATTTGATTTTCACAAGGTGTGTATGACTTCGAATCGTCGACTTCAATTCTTGATGATACAATTCTAGCAACCGAAAAAATTTATTCAAGTCATCCTAGCTTGCTCAACGCTTCCGCCACATAGGCTCGGCTGGGATACAACGATGAAGTTATGGAAAAATCCCTCGACTGTGCACTCCTTCAGCGAAAATATCATTCTTGAGGATTATGTCGAAAATGCCTGCGCACGGAGATGGGTCTTTGAAATGCCAGTCCGTAACGAACACAACAAACTCGACGGAAATCGAGGATTATTTATCACCACGAAGGTCCTTAGTGTTGCTGAATGCATGCAGGGCCGCGCTACTGTGGTCTGGGCGGTTCAACGGCTGAGAGATGGCAAAGTGATTCCTGATGAAGTAAGTCATCTGTTTTTGGCTATCTTGATCGTTCTCAAATCTTCGTAGATTCTAATCCTCAAACAATCCTGGAGACCGATAACCGCAAAACCTGAAGGAGAGCTATATCCACCTGCCGAAGAAGCCGCCAAGTACCACATTGGCCGTGTTTACTCGCATGAGGATGTCAACGTGGACGGCATTATGATCGATACCCGTAATTTTATTCGAGGCAACCTGAAATACAAGGATCAGCTTCCCAGTACGAAACTAAAACAGGGTCAAAAACGAGGAGCAGAGAGCTTCAAGACTGCGGAGGAGCAAGAAAGTTATATCTTCATTGCCCCAGTAACTGATCAAGATTCTCTCGTTTTCAGCTTCAAGGAGGAGACAGTCATCACAGATCGAGTGCTATCTCGAACTCTACTGTCCAAGAGCCATGGGTGGGCTCTTCATTGCTTCAGTGACCTGTCTGAGCTTGTTCGTGTGTGCAATCACATTGTGGAGGGTCCGTCTGTCTGAGCTCATTACAAATGCTTCTGGTTAATTCAATCAATAGCTCTCGAGTTTCTTTACTTTCAAAAGGGTACTCTTCAACGGGACATCAGTCTAGGAAACATTCTCATATCTTCGATCAACGGTGTAGAAGACACTGAGGGCTGTTTAGTGGACTTTGATTATGCAAAGGTGGTCAAGGAAAAGCAGCCGACTTTGATCTATCAAACAGAGAAGGAGGATCTCGAAGAAGAAAGGCTGCTTCTCATCCCAGCATTTGATGCTCTCTTTGGAAAGAAACTGCCTCCACGGGCAGCACGTGTCCTAGCTTCAAATAATCTTGCCCTCTTCTATCTCGAACAGCTAAAGACCATCATCCAGAACTCTGATGAAGTGAACAAGTCTCCTTCATCATCTTCTCAATCTAACAATCATGTTTTTAGATTGATCTTTCAGAGGAGGATATTGGCTTCCTGACGAGCCAAAAGGTAAAGTGATTGTTGATCTTAAGCCGCCATGTATTGACCCAAACCATAGGAGATGCCAGACTTATGGCAACACACAGCTCAGAAAGAAAAGCGAAGTGTGAGTTCTAAGCTTCTATTCGTTTGATCCTTCATACCTCAACCATTGCTCAGGCTACCCTGCCTTTTGCGAGTCCGGAGGTTCTGGACCCTTCTCAGCATATCTTTCTCCCGCCAATTTCTCAAGAATCTGAAAACAGCTTGTCGACTTCGAGACCTAACCTGGTACCACATGACGCACAACATGATATCGAGGCCCTTTTTTGGTGCTTGACTTACATTTGCATTACTCGTGAAGGTCCTGGAGGCAAGCGGCGCGAAGAGCTGCGGCCAGAGTTCAAGGTCAAGCCTGGCAACAAAAAGGTCCGGGACTTGCGGAATCTGAATTACTGCTTCTTCTCGTCCGACGAGAATACCCTTGTTCACAACAAGACAAAGCTTTTTCGGTCCAATCATTACGACGAATTTATTGTTCCCCACTTTCATCCATACTTCGAACCTCTAAAGCCTCTGATGAGGCAATGGTGGAAGATTCTACTATTCAAACATCAGTTTCCTATGTTTGAAACCATTCACAAGATACTCAGGAGAACATTGACGTTGACTTGTGATGCGCTTTCGCAGCAATCACTTTCTCCTGAAGATCATGAGAAGAGGAACAAAGTCTTAGAGGAGCGAAGGAACGAACTAGAGGAGCTTCGGCATCCATCCCGCTCTGAGTCCAACACCAACCCAGAGGATTCAACATCCACTCCTTTGGACATGTCATCGAGGCATGATAGAATCCTTCACAGTCACCGTGCAGGATCAGATTATCAAGGTTTGGATATCCCTCCATCCTCATCCGGCTCCACAGAGTCCCCATCCCGGAAGAAGATGAAAAGGTCAGCTGGGAATACCTCTTGTTCGTAGCTCCCAATTTGTAAGTCACATTGTGATGAAACGTGTTGCTCTTGCCTTACTTACTCAACTTTGCAGTGGTTACCTTCAAATTTTCTTGGTTCTGACTGTATCATAATTAGTACTCATAGATCCAACCTCTTCGATAAGAAATACGATTACTTACTCTATCTCGACGTAATTTTACCTCAAGCTACTTGCTTACCAGTTTGCCACCCTCGCCAAGCCTGAGTGTACCACAGATGGTTAGAGACCTTTGTCCTCATCTAGGACTCTCTCTCTGATAGATCGAACTGACAATTTTAGAATATGCACTATCACAAATCACATACGGATAAGTACACTGCGTTAAAGCTTCTAGTCAACTTTCCGTACTCGGAAATCTTTCTTCGAGTCTCCATGATAGATATCAACGGTGACACCGCGTTGGAACTTCTAGTCTAAGAAGTGGTGAGAGGGTGCTTGTGTGCTCCGCGTCCGACGGACCACTCCACCCACTCGACCGCACCGAGGTTTTCGCTTTTTTGAGGGTATGACCACGAAAGTATACGTCGTAAAGCCCAAGTTTCACCACTGACGAAATGGCTAAGCATGCTCAGAGATACACCCCAGTCCCACCCAGTCAACGGCACCGCCTATTTACACCAGGTGTAGACAAATTAATGCATTATTCTGTGTGGTTTGAAAATGCTACCCTCGTCTTGTTCATCGCGTTGTCCTGAGAAAAACTCCATTCCTCGCCGACCTCTGATATCAGGGCAGCGCAAAACAGACGGGGACGTACACCACCGGAAGGTGAGGCCTGAGGCTGGTGCCACCCCAACTTCAGGAATGATCTTGTGACCAAGCCTTGTGACTTCATCAGTGTCACTGTGGCGATATCGATGTTTACGAACACCCGTGACATCGCTACTTGCTAAGTCTATCCTTCCTTGCTCTCAGAATGCCAGACTTATTGCATACGTTGGGGCCTATAAGCGTCGGTACTGCTAGCCCTGGTACTTGCATATTTTTTATTAGAGAGTTGGGACTGACATACTATACTGTTTTCCAGGTGGTCGTAATTACGATTACACCCAGGTATACAATCCTGACAAGCTAGGAGAAGAAGC
>JAGGAW010025891.1:0-18644 GCA_017657375.1 Termitomyces sp. T27 | reverse complement strand
AGGTCATGTGGTTTTCCAGGTGTAGGCGACTGCTGACTTTAACATCAAGATGTAGGGCATTTTAGATGTGTGTTAGCATGGTACTAAGGAATGTTGGAGCAAGAGCAGAGGTAGTTGTAGGGCCAGAGATAGTAGGAGTGGCAGGAGCTGGCAGAGGACTTTTGGCTACCATTGACTTCTTGGTAATGAAAGGCACTCCTGGCTCATCTTTGATTTCAGCTTCTTTAGTAATCATTAGCAGACCTGGGACTGGCTCCTCTAGACTTCCTAGTGCTGGGTCAGTTAGCTCTGCCTCAGTGAGGCCAGAGAAAGTCAGGTCAGCTGACACATTGGATAGCACAAGGTTGGCATCGTTCTCAACAGACAGAGATGACACAGCAAGTAGTAGTGTCAGCAATTGGGACTCCAGCACAAATGGCTTATAGAATGATCTCAGTCTCTGGTTAGTAGACACTGAGCACTCTTTGGTGGCAGCTTTAGTCGCTGATGGCTCTGTCAGGCAAGCTTGACATTCAAGTAGAGCAATCTGGGCCTCAAGGGCAGTCATTGTGCTCTGCTCAATGCTGCACATCCAATCTTTGTGAGCATTGAGCCAATTTTTGACTGTATTGAATCCACCCTTGGCCAAGCTCCAGAGCTGGTTGATGTTGCCATCGAGGTTGCTAACCCAGTCATGGAGGGTAGCCAGACCTTTGATAATGGACTTGAGCAACTCAACTGCATCATCAACAGATATTTGGAGTTCATGCTGGTCGTTCCAGACATTCTCCAATTTCTCCTCAACAACTTCACAGACATCACCTATCTCAAGCATCAGTGCTATTAAAATCAGTACTAACTAAGTATCAAGAAAAGTAGTGACTTACCAGCTACATGATGTTCTCCACAGGTAATGAGTGGGGCATGCAAGACAACAGGGCTGAGGGAATGTGTGGGATGCAAATGCTGAGCTTCTTCAGGCTTCTTTGGCAGTGAGGCCAGCTGAAATAACAGTGGTTTTGATGGCCCAATACTCACCGATGGATGATCAGACAGCCTGACCTGAATTTCCTCATCATTGGTGATGATAAACTTAGATGATGTCAGTGCTCAGGCCTTTTTCTTCCTCTCCTTCTCCTTTCCTTTTGTTGTTGGGACATCAGCATTGGCTCAGTCAAGCTGTATCTTCTGTTGGATGGCTTTGTATGGAGTCAGGCTACACTTGACCTTCATGTTGTAACAAGCTCTGCATGCTGTCTATCCTTTGTAACAAGCCGTGCTCTGATCTTGGCACCAGGTGCATGGTGGGTCATTCTGCTCTGCATTGGAGTCTTCAGGGATCAGAGTGCTTGGTTGTGACTGTTTCTTCTTTGGCTTTTTGACAACCACTGGGCAAGGAGCATGAGGCTCACCTCTGTTAGTAGCAGGTGTGGGCTCATGCATTGGAAGCAGAGCTTGTGGTGCCAGGGTTGCTGGGGCAAGTGCTGTTGGTGTCTGTTGTATCAGTACTGGAGGTGGCTGTGGGGCATTCATCACATCAGGATGGAACTTTTGAATGCTGGTTGTGATTTTGTTTATAATCTGTTGGGCTTCTGGCTTGTCTTGGACATTCCAGAAATTCAGTCCAGCTCCAAGGATGTGAGGGTCTAATCCAAATCACCAAGCACCTGTCCACTATTGACAAAAGTGCCTAATATTTGCCAAGCCTTGCAGGCCTAAAATTCTGGAAATTCGGTCCAGCCACAAGGCTACAAGGATCCAAGAGACTGATGGGGATGCAGCTCCAAATCCATATGGATCCAAGCAACTGACCAGGATGTGCTAGGCCTGGCAGGCCCAAAATTCTCCAAATTGCTGAGCACCCATCCACTAGCGATGACAGCACCCAATATTTGCTAAGCCTGGCAAGCCCAAAATTCTGCAAATTTGCTCTGGCCCTGAGACTACAAGGATCTGAGAGACTAACAGGGATGTGGCTCTGAGCTCATATAGATCTAAGCAACTGACCAGGATGTGCTGGGCTTGGCAGGCCCAAAATTCTGGCAATTCGGTCCAGCTCCAAACATCTGAAGGATTGACAAGGATGCTAAATTCGAATTACTAAGCACCTGTCTGCTGGCAGTGATGGTGCCCAATATTCATTCAGCCTGGTGGGCCCAAAATTCCAGAATCTTGGGCCTGCAAGGCCCATCACATCCTGGTTGTTTGCTGAGCCCCAACAAACCCACATCTCAAAATTGCCTGTCTGGGCTGACCAGACCCACCAAACCTAGCATATTCTACTACTAATCATCTGCTAGCCCCTTGCTATTGATACTATTAACCATCCACTCCCAGGTCTCAATCACTACAATGTATAGCATCTGCTCTGCTGTCATTCTCACTACAATGTAGGTCCCTGCAGATCTGCTCACACCCTATTATTGATGTTTTAGGTATCTGCTCCCACATTCACTACAACACATTGTATTTCATCTGCTGAGCAGATCTGCTGGCTCTGTCTCATGCCATACAAATGGATGTCTGAAGGGAGGTTTTGTACCATACAATGTAGTGCCTCTACCTGTCCATTCCTTTTCCCTATCCACAAAATCAAACCAGAAGCACCCTGCATTGTTTACAGCTCTAAATGTCAGGGAATATTTTCAAGGAAATTGTGGAAAAAGAACATCAGGTCTTTAACCACCAATTCAATTGCAAGGAGAGACCAAATAGCAGATGTAGAGGGTAGTGGCTAAACATTGAGGGAAGGTAACAAAGATTTTCTATTCAATTTACCACATATGTAGACAATAGAATATTATGCAAAACATGTGATGAAGATTAAAATGGCACCTATAGAGGGGGAGGCAGTATGACTGGAATACAAAATAGAAGATACCAAGATGAGGTTGTAACCAAGTTACAGCTTACCTTGAATGCAAGACCTGCGATCCATGTTGCTCATGGCAACCAAATGCGATCTGAACATATATAAGGAGGAAAAGAAGTGAAATGATACACCTCAACAATTTTTCCACTAGCACAGGAGCTGTGATCAACTGTATCAGGGAGAGTAGAATTGACTTCCTTGTGTCTCAAAATGCAACAATCTGCATTGTTGATGGTCATTGAATGCAAACATGCTAGAACAGATGTACAGACAGAAATGTTTCTGAAGCAATAGGGCATCTACAGCAAACAGCAGGAGATACAGGAAAAAAGCAAGAATACCAGCAAGGGACAAGCTGTTGTCAACATGTTGATAGGATATTAGGTGGTTTTAGATAAGCGCTAGGGTGCTGTTGCACCTTTTATGACTATACAAGGGTTTTTTGAGGTTTTACAGCCAATAGGAAAATGAGAAAACCCCATTTCAAATAAGTACAAAGAGTGTCGCAAAACAGATCAAGAGTCCAGCTACAAATAACTTCTCTTACATCCTCATAACCACAGAACACTCCTGACAGCCCTTGACATGAACTACCATTGTGCTTGATCTTTCCACCAATCTTCTTTGTATAGAATGACACTGAGAGACTGGTCACTGAGTTCTTCTTGTTTTTTTTTGTGTGTTGGGTGGGAGTGGTTGATGGGGAGAGGCAGGTAGTGGTGAGTGTGAATGGGTAAGATGTTACTAGGTATCATGGGTAAGGAACAGAATTATCCTGTATTGGAACAACCAGGGGTAGTTCAAGGGGTATTATTTTTTGTTTGGAACATGTCCCTGCTTCTGTGACTTTGAACATCATAGACACTCCTTCAGATGAGAATAGCCATGAAGTTATGTACTCTGAGTCTGCACCACAATGCACCTTGCACACAGTTGTACAGCCATTCCTCTTTGTGCCCAATGAAGCATTGGTGTCAGAGCACACAGCATAGCAGCTGCTGCAGGTATGGTGCTGATTCAGATGTTGGATGTCATGAAGGATGTTGTATTGAATGAGTGAGTTCAAAGGTAACAAAAAGCACCACATACTGGTGGGCATTGGACTTGATGGGGGCTGATGCTGGAAATTGCTGTATTAGTTACAGTAGAAACTTGGTACATAGAGCTAGAGGGTTATGTAGAACTTACCCTTTCAAGAATGTTTAGCAACAGTGAATGTATTTGACATTGTTAGTGAAAAGCACTTGATGATGTAGGTAGTCCAAGCACCATAGATGGTCTGGGTTGGTCCAGGTATCAGAAAATCTAGGCAGGTAAGTAGAGCATATTTGCAACCACCCTTTGACATGGAAACAGCAAAAATTTAGCTTGCCCAACTCTCCCCCACACTGACATTTCCTTAAGAGGTAAATTCCCAGACATGTCATGTGTATGCCAACTTCAACTCCAATTGTTGATTGCGCTTGCTTAGTACTACCTCTTGACGACTGTGTTCCTGTAGGTTCCTGTCTTTGCTGTCCTCCCCAGCTCCCAATGTATGCAAGCAAGGTGCCATGTAAGTCCTTCTCCTGATCCATTTCTTTATAGCTGTCTGGAATATGCTTCTCACCCCTCCTCAGCTCATTGTAACTCAGCACAAGCTGCTCAGCTCAGCATCATGCCCTCACCTTACTCCAATCTTCAACATACCATGCCCTGCCCAGTCCTGCTGTACAAACACACACATTGTGTGACTACCACCCCCCAGGTATGTCCAGATGCTCTATTGAGATGTGTTGATATGTCATCATTTCATAATGTGCCCTTCTTTTGTGGTGTTCACTGCCACCTAACATGTTCAACTCTTTGCAGTGTGTTTTCAGCCTCATAACTTGCTATTCTCTGGAATTGGGAGTTTTCCTTCCTATTGGCTATGGCATTGTTGTGTTTCATAGTCTTTACTGCTCATATATTTCTTTTATGGATTGCAATAGAAATTGACTTGTCAGAAATTTATGAAGTTACTTGACTTATGTATGTACATTCACTGAACACAGAAAAGTTCCTTTGGAAGAATACAGGAGACTTATTCAGACAGACATGTCAAGGGCTGTGTTTTGTTGAGGTCCATACTGAACCCAAGTAGATGTGTCAATTGATTTGTTAGGATTTTGATGTCAGTGTGGGGGAGAGTAAGGGAACTTAAAAATTTGATAGCTCCACATGCAAAATTTGGTTCGCCCTAATATGGAATATGTTGATGGCATCCAACCTACTCCAGGTGCAGAAAAGGGCAAAAGAATCAAAGAACACAACACCAACAAGGAGGAGGGAAAAAGAGGAAGGACAGCCAACAAATAATATAATAGTGAGGGAGGTGAGCAGCAGAGTTCCCAGTCACTAGGTGAGGGAGAACAGAAGTAGCAGAAGCTAACACTACAAGAGAAGGTGTCAATGAGACTGTGAAGTGGGCAAGTCAGTAGGTAACACCCTTTGGTAAGGTGAGATCTGGATTGGGGAGAGAAAGGGGATCAAGATGGATATGCACACATTGGTAACACTACCAACAGTCGGTAATGGTAAGGGGTGCAGTAGAAAGTGGTAGATGAGAGGAGGTTAATGCAGGTCAAATGAAGGTGCTAGCGTAAGTTTAAGGCTCAGCACATCAGAAGGGAGCAAGTATCAATGGGAGCAGGTGCTAACACCAAGCACAACTTGGAGAAAGGAGAAGCTGGTGATGGTGGTAACCAATGTTAAGGAAATGGAGACTAATGCTCCCATTGAGTTGGAGCTAATGCTCCTGTAAGTCGCTGAAAAGAGATAAATGTTGAGGCTGCTGAGATGCTGAAGTTGATAATATGCTAAAGTTGATAAATGCTATAAAATGAGATGCTAATGCTGAGGCCTAAGCATGCAATATGGAGATACCAATGAAGAGGCTTTGAGATCTGAACACTGACGCTAGCAGCAAGATAGAGAGGGCAAAATTTGATGATTATTGGGTCTAAATGACAGGTCTTTATACTAGCACTATGTCTAAGATTGGGAGATAGAGTTGTTTTAGGTAATGGCCCTAGCAGCTGTAGGTAGCTTTGTCCTGCAGCTGTGGTGCTAGTGTCATGAATGGAAAACAGAAGAAATATACAGAAAAACATGGAAAATGTCAGACTGAAGTGGAAAGCCAGTTGTCTTATTCATCTTTTGGAATGTTGCTGGTGGATAGAAAGTAACGAAAGATAATGGAATGCTTGGTGTCCATTGGAAAGGGGCCTATACCAAAGAGGGGTTTGGTTGTAGTTTCACAAGCCGGCATGGTTCACTAGTCTATATGTACCATCCCTTGGTTGTCTGGTGTGGTCCATGGCCAGGCAGGTTCAATTTCTGTGCCCAGCTCTACACCAACAGTTTCTTCATGGTCTTTTTGGTGTGCTGTACTTGGTTTCTGTGTAAGTCCTAGGAGGTCATGTGAATGTCATGTGTGGGGTCAGGTGATTGGTCATGTGACAGGTGTGTCATGTCTTCTGCTGTGAAACTAGGCTTTTTACTGGTTCTGTTGCCAGCAGTTTGTGAGGCTCATCAACGTGACATGGCAGTCTCTGAGATAGGGTGAATGAGGGAAAACAGTCAGATGAGATATGATAACCACAATGATGGAAAGTACACTTTAATCAGCTACAGCAGCTTTGTATTGCCACTGTACCTCTCAATGCGCAAGTGCCTTCCCCACTACCTTGTACTCATTATACTTAGGCCTTCACATGATGCTGCTGTGTGTCTGATTAGACATGTCATTTGATGTGTTGAAGACCTGGATTGAGGATTTGGAGTTGGAATTGATGTGCCATGTGCTGTACTAGGCAAAATGGACTCCATTGAAGCCACTTGAGCATTGAGAGGTTGAGACTGATGCTGGGAGGAAGGACTCTGTCACCCTCCCATATCAGGGTGTCACATCACCCAAAACCAGTTTTGACTTTCTGCCTCCAACTTTAAAAATATAAATAGAAGGAGGCAGACTTTGCATACAAACCACAACAATGATGGCAGGCTTACCCATCACATGAGCATTGGGTGACCCCCTTCTGAAAGTGCCTCTCCACACCATCTAGAACATTCAGAACAATCTCCAGACATTGTGATCACATGATGAAGTGGTGCCGTGTGAATCCCAGACCTTTGTTGTGCTTTCAAGAGGTGATATCAATTGTGTCTCACCTCTGAGCACCAAACACCATCAAACTTAGGTGGGACCCTTTTTTGGCAATGCCTCTGGATACATCTACTTGAGCAACCCTTTTGCTCTAATGTATTTCAAGTGCATATTCTTACACTATTGTATTTCATTGAGACAACAAAATATCATTGTGATACTTGTTTCAATCTTGTTTTGTTGAAGACTTGACTGTTATTCAAGATGAAAGCACTGAAAATTTGTCTAGAACATAGAATGTATATCATAGACACTGGGGTCAACTAATTCAATGTCTTTTGTATCAATCTAACTGCTATTACCTTCAAAGTCCCTGGTCTACCAAGCCATCATTGTTGTGATTTGTGTACAATGTCTGCCTCTTTCCTTTTATATTTTTAAGGTTGGAGGCGGAAAGTGAATAACTACACAAAACAGGCCAACAAAAATTTGGACCCTGTGGAGCCAAAATTTGAAACGCGTTTGCAAATATGCTCTATTTTTGGAACTTGACGTGGTCGACGACTTACAGTGTGGACTCTGATACTTCCGAGTCATAACTGACTACCTTGAAACCAAAATCGTATCGTATAGGCATCTGTCCTGATGGGCATAGAAGACAAATCCGTAAGCACGGCTTGCCAACCAATATTTTCAACTTCAATGTTCAACCGCTACTCTCTTTTCTAGTATGTCACCAAAGGGAATCTTCCGTTTGTGTTCCTTACACTTTTTTCGCTGGATTCAAAAACGATTCATAGTATAACTGCGACAACATAGGATAACGCGTGTGAATGCTTGCCGAAAGTAGGAGGCCTCTACTTTGAGGTAATGACGAAATTCCAAAGGGTTGTAAACGTTTTGGCCATTCTCAATCTCTATCTTTACGGTGAGCAATCCACATAATGTCAGAGGCGAAAAGGTTATGTATTTGCAGATCCACGCAATCATGTTGAACATGCTCAACCGCTACCTTTGCCGTGTAGGAAAGTACACGAAACAGGAATCCAAACAGATAAGTTTCCTAGTGCCCGGTTGCGGTACCCGCATGCCGACTGCTTCTGCCATAGATACTACACGTTCTCGTGGAACTTCAAGGAATGCTTCTAGAAACCCTGGTGCTACGAGTAGCAGGCCTCTCGCATCGTCATCACCGGTACCCAACGTTCGGCCCTCGCATGTACAATACATGATGCTGTACTGTTGAAACATCCCAAGAATTTGGGTATTGTCACTCTTGAAGGTATCATCATCGACTCCTCTGCATCTCATCTGAGACTTGTCTCAGGGTTATCCGTAGACGCTGAAGAGAACCGATGAGCTCAACCCTGCTGGTTGAGTTAATCGTGAGATTGAAGTTATGCCTTGGGACATCATCATCCCCCGCAAATGCCCCACGACACTATATGTAGCAGCTCGGAAATTCAGGAATTTGATTCTTCATGCATCATGTATGATGGAATTTATGGTGCCGGCCTTCCCCTGAGCTCAGATTCAATCATGTATGATGTCGACCTCATGTCGACCTCTGCCCCACGAAAATGCGAATTCTTGTGGAATAACTCGACAAGAATCTATTCCGTGTCATTTCGTTTACAAATTTACTGTCCTACTAGCGTGCTCGTGTGCTTTCAGGGTCTTCACAGCTCCATTGGTGTCCCTCAAGTACTTCTCTACCATTAATCGATTCAGATGAGATGTGTCTTTCGTTAACATTCTATTGTTTCTATATATATTTTGCTCAGCTCTTACTTTCAGCGTGTACGTCCGAGTAGAATCGTGATATATAACGAGCGCCGTCTGGTTGAACGGAGAATCCAGGTAACGCTATTATAATCAAGCCGACTCAGTGGGCTCAGCTATACCACATGACACAAAACTGTGTGTCCATATGATCCGCGGATTTCACACCAATGGTCCGAGCTGGTATTGTCATTCGCGAAAACGAACTGGCACTCTCGGACGTATTCGTTGTTGTACCTGCCCATGAGAGCTCGAATACTATTTCTGCAGAGCCGTAAGGACGAAGCAGTCGAGTCCGACTCTTGCCGCGCTTCCGTCATGATACGATCGATTGATCAGTCTATCAGGGGCATCAGTGCCAAGCAGATTGATTAGCCATCATTACCTAATTTGATAGACGGAAAGTTTATTATGCATTTATTACTTATTATAAGTACTTGGCATGGCTGTGCGCTGTATATTTTCCGCGATTGACGTGAGAACTTGACACTCTGCACAATAACAGAGGGCTGCTGCACAGCCCTACTCGAACCTAGATAGAGCCACATTCGAATTGTCGGTGCTTTCCCTTTCAACAAATCAATTCCACCGCTCGGTCTAGCTGAGCTTTTGCGTGTTCTGTAAGCAGAATCGATTTCAAATCGCGTTTGTGACTATCTTCATTGACATTGTTGCGATTAGCAGAAGTCGTCCGATAGTCTTTCACAATTGCTCAACTACCTTCCACCCCTTCACCGGCAGCGCCCAAATCCCCAAGAGAACCATCTCCCAGATTCCTGATCAAAGCCTCTCATAGAGCCTTTGATTTCTTAAAAGCGTTCAAGATATCAAGTAATCGGCACCCGCATATGGAAGATACTGGGACCAACTTTAAAACTGGATATCCTTCTGGTGATAACCTACCAATCAGCATCCAACGCTCGAACACCGAAGGTTTGTACGAACCTTCAATACCAACGACTACTTCCAGTGACGACTCTATAGAGGATCCAAACGTTCCCAGCCTTCCATGGAATTTTCAGGAATGTTCCCAAGGATCCTCCCAGGAATCTTCTCAAGGATCCTCCCAGGAATCTTTGGGAAACATCGACTCTAGTAAGCGCAAGCTTTCATGCAACTTGGAACCTTTCACATTCAAATCGTTCAGTATTTCATCAACAACACCTCGGTCCTTGTGCATTACCTCGTAAAGGTATGGATGATCCAACCTTTCTCTTTGGTTATTTAATGTTCAATTTTTCTTAGCGAAGATCGATGAGTTCGCCGTTCTTCCGAAAGGTATGATATTAGTTGTTATCGCGTTTTCTTGGAAAAATTTTCATCATTAGCATAGCCCTGCCTCCCGATGACGAACGAGACGGTGAATAGTTGTGTTTCATAGCTTTGATATTTGAAATAACTCCTCGTTCAGCATTCATTGCTCAGCGACGACGCCGGGATCAAGTCAAACGCTGGAATGAATACATGAACAAGAAGTTCCTTATATACTTGAGTAAGGTTTCTTCAACACCGTTAAGTTATCTGAAACTGAGGAATGTCTAGCCCCCCCGCTCAAGGATTCCGTTGCTTTGTCCTGGCCCCTCCTTCACTATGAAGATCGCCGAACGTCTCTTGACCCTCGACCTATGTTATTCTTTGACATATCGCACGACCCACGAGAGTCAAACGGACTTGTCCTCCAGTGGGAAGACAATCGAAAACCTGAAAATGCTGAAGGCAATTACTCTGACGACATCATGACCATGCCATTTTCGCCTGTGATTCCTTTCCAAATGATCACGTTGAAATGTGACCACGACATCCTGAAGGAATGGGTTGTGGTTGTTGAGCGTAAACACAACATTGGCGTCATCGATATCTTCACGGAGATCTATAAAACCTATAATATTCCGCTGAAACCTCAGGAGCATGCATTTTTCTATGAACAGGCAAAGTCACCGGCGTGCACTGGGGCCTTCTATCGCCGATGCGGACTTCAACCTGCTAAGGCTAGGGAAATCTTTCGACGAGGTATCTGTCGTGTTGACTTACTTGGGAACAGAACACTGTTTCACGGCATCACCTACGATGACGATTTACGCCAATACCGTTTTGAGTTGGTTGATAAGGGTGTGACAGATTGACCGGTTTGCTGGAATCAGTTAGCACTTTTCGCTACAGTAGTTCTCGATTTATGTACTGTAGCAGGTCTTCAAACTTTATTCATGACATATTGTTGCCTGTAGCATGGACTGTTGTTGAAGTGACTCTCGAGAACTCGTAAATCAATATACTGGGAGGCAAAGCTACTCTGTCACAAAAGGGGTCCATTTTGTCCGAATTATCACGCCTGTCCCGCGTTACAAGGAGCTTGAACCGGCTGTTGAACAACGTTGAACGGCTGGGAACGGCTGGGAACGGCTGGGAACGGCTGGGAACGGCTGGGGGTGGTCTGACTCGGAGAAATTCAAAAATTTCTTCCCACTTCGTAGGCACTGATATCATGCTCATGTATCACAAAAGATTTCTATGGAAGATCTCGAGGTGACCATCAAACCAGTCATTTTCATAGTAGCTAATCCCCCATCCAATACAGTGTCACCTTTGAGAGGGGTCGTTCGAAATTCAATCTTCGAGCGCGTGGTCAACCGGTCATGATCATGATCACAGGTCACACCCGTGTTCGAATTGACCAGATTGGTACAGTATATAGCTTTCAAGAATTAACGATAGATGAGAAATGCCATTGTCGATAATGCCTAAGGGATAGCTGTTGTCAGTGACAACTTACCATTGAGTATTATAATTCTATTTCTTCTTGGCGAATTAGCGGCACAAATGCATGGCCTTTGACCAAAGTATTAATTAAGCTGGTAAATAGGGGTCCCAAGTAAAGGATGGGTCGATGAGTCCAAACCTGCCTAAGATCCGCTTTACCGCTCGTGGAGTACCATATCCAAGTGGCGCCTTGGGAACTGAGCAGAAAAGCGCCTTTGCTTGGCTGGACAAGCTATACCGTGATCTCTCAATTGATGTGTGTTCTTCCAGAGTTTCACGAACGAAATCAAGCATCGAAATGATATTATTCTCGAGTATCATAGGCGGATACTCGTGGTCAGGAGGAAATGGATAAGACTCGAGATTTGACGTGGATGGATTGGAAGTAGAGCGTGGCAGGTAGCGAGGATCGAACGCGAGTTCCATAAGTGTAACGCACATGTCAAACAGGAGTTCCAATTCATTCTGGGGCCCAGGTCTGAGTCCAGGTTGAACTCCTGTAAATTGCCATTCGTCGGACAGATAGGAAGGTCCAAAGAACACGCTGAGAATGTTGTTGGTCACCCAAAACAAATCAATGGAATCCCTATCCAACAGACGAGCAGAGTTATTCTTGTGGAAAAGAACGACACTGTTGATGCTTCGATACAGATCATATACCGAGAGCGACAACCTGGCTTGAATCCACTGCAAAATCAGAGTGAAGCAGGAAAGATCAAGACTTTGCCGCTCGACTCGGAAGTTGAGAGAGCCTATGCTTGATTGTGTGGGGACCAAGACCAATTGTGTTGGCGCTAAGAACAATTGTGTTCATGCTAAGACCAACTGAATTGGCGCTAAGACCAAGAGAAATGGCAAGACCTCCGAGTCCTCGCTGTCTTCAAAGTCGATGAAAAATCGCCGTACTAAAATGTTGGAAATGGACTGCGTGTCCATGCCTCGGGCCAATGCATATATTACTGCATTAAGATCGCCGTCAGGAACTTCATCGTCGACCAAAGATTGTTCTTCTAAAATGTCGCCGAGGCACTTGTATACGTGATTAACGGCCCTGAATCTGAGGCGATCTTGTATTTCAGAGCTAAACCCTAATTCGGAGTAAGGCTGCAAGAGGAGAGCCATCAGTGGAGCCTGGTTAACAAGCTCAAAACCCAGCTGTTTGTAAACTTCTTTCCCAGGTTTGATAGCTGAGATTATAAGATGCAACAAAGCCTTTGTGAACAGGTCTCTTTCTGTGGGGTTCCTCTGCGCCGCACGCACGAGTTCATCAACCAAACTTATGATATTATCGGGCTGGTATCCAAGAGCTATTCAAGTCCTTGTTGAGATGGAAGTTGAATGTCTATGAAGAAATGAGCTTACCTGGAAGTCGTTTCCATCGGCTGGAATGGAGAGAATCTGTTATTGTTTGGGCAGCTATAAGATTGCACCGGAGGGAAACATTCGCGGATAGTAGATGGAGGAAAGTTCGGACCTCGTTAGGTTGCAAAAATGAGTTTGCCTCATCCAATGCAGCATCCATTTTCCTGTTCTCAATTATGGAGGGCAATGCCGTGATCGCGTCATGCAGTACATCTCCATCATTCGTGTCGCAAATCGCGGAGTGGAATATCATCTGTAACCTGTCTGCAAACAATGGAGATGATTTCTTGTTTTCCCGGAGATGTACTGCATTCTGTTCGACAGGCGAAATCACACGTTTGTGCTCGGACATAGGCGAGGTCGGACGCAGTTTGCGTCTGAAAATTTTTGAAATTTGAAACCTTGACCACATTGATGAAGACTGCCTTTGATTCCCGGCTACAACGGCCTCTACGTCAGGGGTTCTTGAAGAGACGCTGGAAAATAAAGAGAAAAGCCGCGAAGGTGTCCATCTAGATGGGCGCAGGGCATGTCCAGTACAAGGTGGAGCGTTACTGGGAAGCTCTTCATCGATGTTACTCAAGACCGAAACAAGCCACAATTTAAACGAGGAACCCAGAGTGTGCAATTTAGCTAAGGAACCGCTGAAAGTAATGAATGACATGAACGTTGCAAGGGTCATGCAAAGTATGCCACCATAGAACCCTGCGACGGATGTGCCGACAGAAGATTGTGAAGGAGGAGTTGACATTGAATAAAGCAGGTCTAGCAACCCAACAAGGAAAAGAACCACTGGGACGATTAAAACTTGCGGGAGACATTCGATTGTTGGACCTAAGTACTTTTCCGCATCGCTACATTGAGTTTGGATATCTGCCAGTTGTTCGTGCGCTTGTGAGTGGTTAGAACGAAGGATCCGCGGAAGAAATGTTCGAGCTGCAACAGCAAATAATGCAATGGAGATCTGTTGGTAAAGCCGTGATTGGGCAAGTCTGAGAATATGCTAATGACGTACACTCATGATCAAAGCCAAGGACCAGTATATAGTTGTTCGAGCGACATAGGGCTCCGGGCGAAACTTAGCCGTTTGAGTTAGATTCAAACTACTGGTCTCCAGACCGTGTACAGCAAGGAGAACTTGGAGTATGTTGGCGAGGTGCTGATTTGTCTGAAAAGCCTTATCTTCGGACAACCCTGACAAAGACTGAATCAAGAAAGCGGTCAGGATTGCTGAAAACAAAGTGACCTAGGAATGGAATAAAGAACCCATTGAGGTCTGATATTCGGCATGGCAAAAAAAGGAAGAAACAAACGAAAATGAGTGCACTATCAATAGAGCCACGCAATTTTTCAATGAAGGACTGTACATGTCTCTTGCGAGATTGAAGAAGCGATGACCAGACAAAAGGACTTGTGGCTGGCTCATGCGGTGGGCGTTGTGTTGATCCTAAGGGGAGCGTATGCAATACTACGCTTGTGTAACTGAGAGCAGATTTGGCTTACCAGTTGTTGGATTATTCTCCTGTATCCTCTGTTCCATTCGTTCAAGAACGTTTGTAAAGCGATGCAAGGTATCTTCAGGTTGTCATTAATTGAAGCGAATCGACCTGGTACTATCACTGGAATATCTACGTACCGTTTATACTCGTCACCTGCTCCACTTTGACGAGAACGTTTGTAAGATGATCCAAGGCGTCTTCAAGCGGTCCTTAATGGAAGTGGCTCGACTTCATATTATCACAATATTTACACACCGTTCATATTCGTCAACTTTCCTTCCAAATTTCGTGATGACAGATTCTCTTGACCATCCAATTCTCTCTTGCAACTAAATGACAGGCTCACAAGTCAGAGACGAATGCTACTGAACATATGATAGATAGCAGAACTTACGACGGTGATTCGTCAGTCATTGTACCGAGTTCCTTTGCCAATGTCATATAGATGGGTTAATCGATTTGGGGACGGAGAGTACTAGAGATACACAGGAACGGGCTTAGTCAATTCGAAAATGTAGAATGTGAGGGACATACAAGTGACCAATTTATTACACTTGCGCGCGTTTAGAAAGGACTATGAAAAGTCTGGGGCGTGGAAAAAGGTGAACTTCGATGCCAGAAGTACTAGTGAGGGCTCGAAAGGTGGCTTTGGAGAATTGTACTTATGGTTGGCTGGAGACAACAACATAGGCGACTCGTGATATTTTGTGGGTCCTTTTCTCGAACCATGTATCCACCTACAATCGCATACGGTACAAGGGCATACAAAGACAACCTGTACAATTTCGGCGCCTTTCAAGTTCGGAGGACCCACGACCAAGTTCACAGAACCGTCAAAGTACAATCTACACCAAGTTTTCCAGTAAAGTAGAATTTACTTGCGTTTCATGTTTGTTTTTCAGACACTCCAAGGGTTCAAAGACCTGCTCAAGAACAGGTTTGCATTGGGAGATTGGAAGGAAACAGGGAAAGGATGATTGTGAAAATTCGGCGACGGAAGGATCAGGACAGATAAGTATTCCCTTTTTTGGAACCTTTTTGGAATTCGCTTCAATCTCGCCGACAACTCTGCGCGTTTCGGTCAGAGTCACGTCAGGCACACTCACCGGTGAGATGGGTCCTTTACCCCATAAGACTCCCATGAGAGTTCTTCTCAATTAGTGCGAACGGCCCCTGTGCCCGCCATAATAGCACCCGTACGGCTTGCAGCATCCACTATGCATGGGGTCCGGGTGTACTGTCTGTGTGCTGCTTTGTAATTGTGCACAAGAAGTGATAGCTCCTTTATGACGCTCAATTGTAAAAATGGATATGTATGAGTTTATTGTCGAGAGTGATGGAAGGCGCTGTTTGAGACGAATTTCTACATCTGCTTTTCTCTCCTCAACATCGGTATCAAGTGTATCGACATTCATACCATCTTCATCTTTACTGCAAAATGACTCGACTTCCAAGGTCAACTTACAAACCTGATCAAAGGATTCTGAAGCAAGAGCAAACTCTAGGCCACTCCATCCCTCATGTCCTTCCAGAGACTATGACCGTGCCGAAATCCTTGAAGTCAACCTTGATATCGATCTGTTGAATTGTACGAGGCTTTACTATATGGAGCAGGGGGATTAACCCGTTGAAATGATCAGGTGGGTCAGGCATTGCTTCGACCTCATCGTCTGGGTAGAAAGTGACTTCATATCTGATCGCGAAAAGACTTTGGAGTATGCTGAGGTTCAAAGGCTGTGTGGTTAGCGGCCTCGCTGTCAGGATACAACTTGAATGAGCCATCTACTTTGAGGAATATATCATCAGTCAACGCACCTCGGCTCCCATAGGCGTAGTCCCGGTAGAAGTATTCAATGGTATCTCTTCCAGCCTGAACGAGTTTCCAAAGAGGATTGAGAGCATCTTAGTCTGCAGGACCAATACTCAAGGCAGTAAGGCAAGGAAGAGGGGTCAGTCATGCCCCCCGACAGGGGCGGGAGTGCAGGCATCAAGGAAAATATCGATGCTCCTGTCTTCGACATCTTCGACACATGGCTAGTACAAATTTTGAGGAATAAAGCTCATTTCTATCATTGGAAGATCAAGATTCGCTGTGTTTGTGAAACTCGATCTCACCATGGTCAAGTCGGCAACCTGGGAATGGGTGAGGACAACACAGCATGTTCTGGGAACAACTTGAAGGCCCTGCAAACTAACAAATCTGATAGTTTGCGAAGTGAAAATGAACATGAAGACAAGCTTCAGGCTGAGAGGGAAAGTGTTCCACTCATAGTGTCCTGCTGTGAAATCTCGAAGATGCGGTCCCAAAGTGTAGAGGGTCTCATGGAATCCTGTATGGTAGATCGTCCAGGGCAATGGGTTGCAAGATGACTCCGATACAATGTCTTGAACAACAAGTTCTCGAACATACGTTGGAACTCGCGCATCCCGCGCGACAATCGAGCGAGAGGTTTCGTGGCGCTTAGCGAGAATGTCTTCGCCACAATCGGTGGAGAATTCGACGATCTGGAAGAGATGTTTCCGACAATGTCGTCGATGAGCTCCGGAGGGAGGATTGGGAAGTTACTCAAATGCAAATCTTTATCATGGAGGGCTTTATTACTCTGTAGATTGAAAACTCGCCCATTAGTTGAATGTACTTTAAGATATCAAGACAAGGAAGCAAGTGGGGTCAGGAAACGATATTTCCATCTGACTTGAGACAGAATTGAGTGGACACAAACCTAAGTAGCGTCATCCCTTCTGAGCTCTGACACAAACTGAACACACTCAAAACGATACCCGCCGGGCCGAAACAAAGGACCATTGACGGAATGAATCTGAGGAACCAAAACATCGGTCAGTGTCGACATCAGCTTTTGCCATCTGTGACTGAGTGAAGTTCCATCTGAGTACAAGATAGCCGAAAACAACTGTGCGGGATGAAGGAAATGACCAGATCGGAATAACGACACTGATGTTGATTGATAAACAATCGAACCTTTGTATGTTATACATACAATCGTAAGGAGAACAAACCTTAAAAGGAACAATAACAAGTTAGTGAAAGGGCCATTCGTTCGGATGAACGGTTAGCATCCTGCAGTTCGAGCGCAGCCATGAGGATGTTGGCGACGCAGATTCCATTCTTCGCCCATCACGCGGAAATAGTACGTGGGTCTACGTACATACACAATGGTCGTTGAGGTTACCATGTGACATCAGGTACGGGCAAATCCTTGACGCCAGGCAGAAATTTGACAAGTGTATGTATGGGTCCACTCGATGGCCATTGATGTTACCATATGTGGTGTGAAGTGTATACAGGCAGCCATTGGAAAACTTCATCTCCCAGGGAGGAATCAGTAAGTATGTATGTATGTGAGTCAAGGGTGAGTCCACATGATGGTCATTGAAATTATGATGGCAACCATTTGTATAACAGTCCACGCCAAGATCAAACCCACTACCGACAATGACCGGAGTAGCTCACGAAGGAGTCCTGTTATTTCAAGAGATTCCTCATCGATGAGTTAATGGTGTGAAAAGTAAATAGACACCGGCGTAGCGCCACACAGACGATTGCAAATGTTATAGCAAGAGCATGGAAACAACAGCGCTCTCCGAGGGAAATGGTTCAGGGAAAAGCGATTTTAGAAGGATCAAAAATTGACGGTTGAGTGTAGCTTTGGATGCTCGCGTTAAGTATTAGTCGCAACTTGCAACACGACAGGAAGCACGATTGTAACCGGTAGTGGGCGAGTTGAATCAATTAAGTGAGTGCATGAATGGAGGAGAGACTCGGATTTAATGACGAAACCGACAACAGATGTGGCAAATGGTTCAGTTCAAGTCACGCGCAATCGACTTGCTAAACCACGGTGAAGTCCTTCGTATAGATACGTGTCCGACTGGGGCAGCTGATGAAGAGAACAATTCGTGGACAAGGTGTGCTTTCGATTTCGTACTGGAATACACAAGCATCAATGCACAACAATCAATGGTTGTTCTCACAGTACTTCTTGTGCTCCCAGACGTAACGGCCTCCACAGCTCAACCACCTAGGCAGAGGTTGTCAAGAAAGTTGAGCAAAATCTTGTCTTGAAAAATATTAGGCATGTGATCTTTTATTTGTCACCTTGCGTCAGCTAGGTTCCCCCCCTCTAGATTCAAATTCGATACAAAAAAGAAATAGTGCCAAAGAAAGCGGTTTCGGAGCAGATCTCTCTATGGCCCCATTCAAATTCAATACAAAAAACAAATAGTGACAAACAGAGGACTTTTG
>JAGGAW010025890.1:0-18775 GCA_017657375.1 Termitomyces sp. T27 | reverse complement strand
TCTTCACGCGTCCTCCTATCCTCAGGCGCCGATTTTTCTCTCACAGTTCTACCTGCTGACCTTCCCGAACCATCATCGAACGGGCCTGGCATGCAAAACAAATACCCGCCGATCGATTTAAATTCCTGATGTGGATTTAAAGTTTACGGCGGAAAGCGCTACTGCAGGGCCCGCGCAAATGGCCGCGGACGCTCACATGGAAGGTCCCGGAGCGTTTTCACCACACCGGGAATGGGACGCAAGAACGAGGGCGAGCGCCAAGGAGGAGAGGCGGCGCGTGGCCAAGATCGAAAGAAGACGTCCACCACTGTCATCACATTGTAGGCAGTGTACGGCCCATGTTACATACGCGGACACGGGTCGCGTAATGACCTATCATCCTACCACGCTCATCGGCATCGTACCGCGGTTCACACTCCATTAAACACCTCACTCACGTCTGGACGTTAGGCATCATTTCGTCCATGTTCGCCACGGGGAGAACGGTGAAGATTCCGAAGAACGGTTTGTCTTCACTACTTCTTCTGGAATTTACGTAACGGGCTTTGCGGGGCCACTGAGGCGGTTTTCAAAACACGTGTGATATCCCAGTGGGTTACAGTGGGCGTAGGGTTCTCCACGTTCTTCTCAGTCATGGTCTGGTTGGACGGAAAGCCAACTCTTGTTAAAACCCTTGCTTGGCCAGCGGATGACCCAGACTTAAAACGGGAAAGTAACCGTTGGGAACGACATGGCTGGTCTATGCTGGATGACCAAATACTGTTCTGGAGAGCATTCTCGTTACCAGGAGAAAACCCAAGGACGGTTATCTACATGGCTAATACGACATCTGCTCGAGATACACAAGCGGACACGGTTACTTTGGAGCGTGTCATCGAACTTGACTACGCAGCCCACCGTGTAGCCATCGTACCCGAAGTTGGTTTCGTGACAGCTGAGTGACGGTCAGTGTAAGTACCCAGCTTGCGTCGTACTGTATATATCGTACTTGATTACCATCATGAGTAACTCCGGTGTTTATTTCCGAGCTCACAGCGGGACTGGAGAGCTTCTCCGCGAACATCACTGTCCGGTCCAAGCTAGCTATGGGGGATTATCTGTGCTAGGGCCGACAGTCTCTCTTTGTGTGACTTCCACAGACACTATTCCGCCCAATTGGAAGGATGTCCCTTCTGCGATACATTTTTGTCGCCTGGATTACCAGGCAGGCTACACTAGGGACTTGCCGATCGATCTCGTGGCAGAGACAATCGCTACCTGGAACGCAGACAACGGGGATTTTAGCATGGTCAAGATACCTCAAACTCACCTCGGAAAGATTAGAGTTCAGTGGTCGTTCTTTCATTGCAATCATCATTCCCTGACAGCCTCGCAGCATTCTGCGGACTTTCAGTATATCAGTTCCCACAAGATCGTCCTGGCGAGCAGTTTAGTAGACGACCCTTGTGGTGCTGTGCTTTGTGGGTTCTCGGCGAACGCAGAAGATGAAGAACCTTTCAAGTTCTATGAGGGTGAACACACTGATCCGGATATGATATCCGATCGTCTTGGACAAACGAGCACCTCGACTTCGGGTCCGATAATCGTCCACAACCACGATAACGAGGGGCGCATCACGATATTCAAAAGTGAGCTCCTTTTGGGAGATATACCTGTGAATTTGAACATGTCTTTCATCACTTCTTCTCACTGACTGTTACTGTAGTCATTTGCAACCACACGGGATCCACCTGGACTGCGCGAGGTGGTCAATTATCCAAATGACGCTCGAACACTAAATTTCAGCGTACCCTACTTCCCTTGTGTCGCCGCAACTCGCGTCCTAGTGTATAGGAAAGACGACGCTGGTCGAACTACAATCTTTGTACTAGACTTTGATCAAACTCTCCTTGCTTCGCTGCTGTTGAAGCAGCCTTCCGAGAGAGCATACTGGAACGCACAGCTTGTGGATGGCTGTGCTTAGGTCAAAGTTGTGACTCGTCGATTTTATTGTGCTGTTGATGGCGATATCTATGATCAAGAATACCCATGGCCGCCGCCAGAGTGGAAAGCACACCTCGATACCATGGATAAGGACGAAGACATGGATGACAGCAGTGACAGCAGTGACAATGATGTTGAGGCATTACCTTCAGGTGTTGAATATGATGAGGCGCCGGAGGAGCACAGAGAACCAATACCCTTTGGGTATGTACAGACAACCCTTTGCCTCGAAGGAGTCACCGAGGCCAAAGGACTGGGTATCACACGGCATGCCATTCTTGAACTACCAGAACTTGCAGAAAACGGTCGTGTATTTTATTTCGACTAAATGTACCTTGATAAAACAAATGTAATGACCGTGAAACAGACATATATCAGACAAAATGTCTTTTGACCCACTGGATTCAGATGAAGTCACAGTTTGAGTCAATGAAAGGATTGAGCACATTGGGCTGCACCTGAGTGATCACTGATACCTTGGTTCTGCGTATTTGCAAAACAGAAATCGCTGCTTTGTACTGTAGATTTTACCGCAAGGCCTAGGGGCTCCCACCTCTGCCTAAGCAGTAAGCTTCTTCAGCGAGAACATTCGGAAAATTGGTCAAAAGCCACACTATTCTTAAGTGAGACAGTCTCACAGACGTCTCCAGATTGTACTTGATATCATAGGCTGCCGCGAGCGTGCTCATCATCTGCCTAAACGTTAATTCAGACATACATAAGTATTCTACCAATCCCCAGGCAACATCCCATCATCAAATATTTTACTTCTATGTTTGCCTATCGAATCTGGGTTAGTATGTCAAGTTGATGTTAAGTATAATGCATAATACTTGCGCTTACTGCCCCCATAAGTACAATGTGCCTGGTAACAACGGTGATGCTGTCTAATACCACATGAGACGAGGGAAGGTAAAGCCACAACGACAGGAATCCGCCGAATCATTCGGAACTTGTGGCAGAGTCAGCGGACGATCCGTTGCGATGATTTCTGCCAAACTGTCATCCTTGACATATCTGTGTATCCTTAGATATCATGGGCATGAACTTGATGCCAATTTTGAAAGGGGAAGGAAAAAAATAACATAATTTAACGTTTCAGTTGTCAGGGCTAAGCGCTGAGTACCGAGAGCTGGATAACACTCGTATGGATTTCTCGACAGCTAAAGCAACTCGGATAGCACTTCATAAGAGAACTCTCATCAAGAATCCGGGTTCAATTACCGAGATCTATTGCAAATCAGATAGTGTCCAGTTTATGGATACAGGCAGGATGTGAACCCATATCGCAAAAGCATCAAGCGGAGCTACACTATGGTTCGATAGAACTGGCTCACCAGATGACCAGATCTTTCAGGTTGATCCATACTAGTCCCTTGATGAAAAGAAATGATAGGGGAATTGGAGAGGCCATATTCCGCATTTGACTTCAATCTTTAGCCTAAAGGACAATCTGTGGCGGTATTGAGATGAAGATAATGGAGGTGATGGAAGCAATTAGGAATTTGAACGTACTTCGGTGATTAAAATGCCTGTTTAACTCGAAGGTAGCTTTTGTGCCTCCAACTTGGACTTTCTCCTGCCTCCCATCATCAGGTCGACATAGTCCGCTCCTCCTAAAAGACCTTTTCCCGATGAGCTAGTGTTGTTTTTTGCAGTCTTTGTCTTCAAATTAGCTTTCTTTTTCGCTACTTGCGCCTGCGCCTGCGCTTGAGGTGTGAGGGCAGATGGAGCAGGACCGCCGGTAGACTTTACTTTTTTCTGCAAAAACCTCAGCAATAGAATCGTGTGTTCAAAGAGGTTGTCTGACCACACGTTTATGAAGTTTAGCACTCTTTCCCATAACGACGAGGACAGTGGTAGTCGAGGCGAGACCAATAGTTACATAATGCATCCACGTGGTCGTGCCTCTGAGGCGAGACGGAGACGCCCTCTTATTCACCTTTCCGGACACCAACTACTCTGGAGTTCGCTGTTTTTCTGCAACGACTCCAGCAGAACATTGGCTGTCTATGCCTCAAACCCGCAGCCAGGCCCATGGCGCCGAAGGCGCCCCTGGGGTGCCTTCTCATCGCGATGAACTTTCTCTTAGTCTTCCGGAGGATGTAGACTTGGAAGCTCTCTCAGAATTGCTTCCGGACACTAACGTCACTTCACCCACTTCAGACACGATTATATCCATATACCGACTCCTTCTTGCGCAGGCTTTGGAGGGTCGTTCAATTGCACTGGAGCTTGATGAGGCACGAGCAGAAGTTGACAAAAAGGAAGTCGAGTTGGATCAAGCCTTACAAGACAAGGAAACCGCGTCAAGAGACCTTGAAGAGACTTTGGAAGGTGTTCAAAATGAGTTGAACCAGGTCAAACGGGAACGGGATCAGCTAGGTAGCGTCGTGCCTTACGAGTTCTTTGTGGCGTATTGACTCTTCTGCAAAGCCACGTCCCAGACCAGTCTTCAAGCGCAGATCCAAAACCTTTCAAGCTCACAAACTGCCTCTTCTTCCGAGGTTGAAAATTTGAAGCGTCGCGTGGATGATACAGAAAGGGAGAAGCGTGACCTTGTCGGTGTCATTAGCAGACTCAAGCAGGATGGGTCTCAGCAAGATGGTAGGTTGCTACCGCATCCTTTTCTTTTTATTTTCAATGCTCATATGACTCTCAGAGGAAATACAGACTCTCCGTGTGAACCTCAAAGAAGCGCGCCAGGAACATTTGGCGCTTGAGTCACAAGTACGGGAACTGCGCTCCGGAGAAACTGCTACTAAGGTCCGAATTTCGTCGTCGTCTTCGTCTGCCTAAGCTAATATCTTCTTGTAGTACAAGATTGAATCTCTCTCCCAACAACTTCAATTGGCACAAGCGGAAGCCGAAAGGACCAGCAATGAACTCAGCGTCAAATCCGAAGACTTTTCCAAGTACCGGCGCGAGAAACACGCTGAGCTGGCTAACGTGCAAGCATCACTTGATGCACTTACTGAAACTCATGCTGCTACACAAGTTTCCCTGAAGTCACTGCAGTCCAGCCATACAGCGCAAAACCATCAACTGACGCAAGCTCTGTCCCGAGTTCAGAGTTTGCAGGGCCAATTAGCGGATCAGGAAGCAACGTATTCCAATGAAGCGAACAGCTTGAGAAGGTTAGTCACTATGTTGGAGGACAGAGAGAAGCAGAATAAGGAGATGCTCGAAGGATTGGAGAAGGAGTGGGATGAACACAGAGATAAGTCCGCTCAGAAAGAAACGGTTTTGAAGGAGGAGATAGAGCGTGAAAGAAAAGCACGCGAGGTTGCGGAGAAGAAGATAGAGCAATTGGAGGCCGTACTGGATAGGATGGAACGGGGCGAATTGCCAATCCCTATGCGCGGAACACCTGGCACGCCGTTCAGGACACCTAGCTCTTCGGACCTCGTTGAAGGTGGTATTCTAAGTCTCAGCCCTACTGTTGCAATGGCAAGCAAGACCCAAAGAAAGGGAAAGGGCTTCACGGAAGTGTATGCAGATTATGTGCGTTTGCAGGAAGAGTATGCAGCGAAGTGCGCCGAATATGACCATATGGACCGCACACTCTCGTCTGTTCTTGGCCAGATCGAGGAGAGGGTGCGTTCAAGAAACTTTCGATGTCAACTTTTGCTCATATATAAACCTTCAATAGGCACCAATCCTTTCGCAGCAACGAGCTGAATATGAGCGGCTGAAATCTGAAGCAGCGCAGCTGGCATCACAACTAGCTCAAGCTATCAGTGACCGTGATGCCCAGGCAAATCTTGCTTCGGACAACGCCCAGAAACTTCAGAAGTCCACTCGCGAAAACGAACTTCTTCAAAAGCAACTCGATGATCTTGGGCGCCAGGTGCAAGGGTTACTGCGCGAAGTGAGTCGGAGGGACGACCCCACTATACCTTCCGACGAAGATCTCGACACCATGGGCATCGCACCTGCTGAAGACACGGAGGCTGTAATTACCAACCACCTCGTGTTATTTAAGTCGGTTGGAGGCTTGCAGGAGCAGAATCAGAAACTGCTGAAGATTGTTCGAGAGATGGGTCGTAAGATTGAGGCTGAGGAACGAGACTACAGGGAAGCTATGGAGCGGGAGCAGGCAGAGGCGATTAAGGAGGCACATGCGGCCATTCAGGATATGGCGGCACAACTAGACATGCAGAAGAAGAGCAGTGACAACCTCATCAAAGCCTACGTCAAGGAGCGTGATGCTCTAAGGGATATGCTTGTCCGGGAGAAGGCTGGTAATACTGCTACCGTTAACGGTGTTTCAGAACAGCAGAATGTTACCCAAGCATCTGCTGACATCATGCAAGAGTTGGCAGACACTCAGAGTCAATTCGAGGCGTATCGTTTGGAAATGGGGATCGACACTAGCAATCTCCAGAAAGCACTTGGTGCATCCCAGAAAGAGGCTAGCGGGCTAGCGGTCTCGTTAGCCAAAGCTAACGCCCAACTGGAATATCTCGCAGGTACGTTGCGATTATTTTGTTTTCAGTCAATTGTTCACGCTCGTCAAAGAACGTCATCGTACGGATCAGGATCAACTCACCAGACATGACCGGGATCTTGCTGCACTCAACAAGCGTTATCAAGATGCGTATGATCGCTTCACTCGTGCCGAAATTGAATCCAATCGGGCAACGGAGGAGCTCCAGGTGGCCTATGGCCGCATCGAACAGTTGCGCAATGACTGCGCGAACCTCAAGGCGGAGAAGAAGATTTGGGAGGTAATGTTTTATCATCAACGCCCTCAACCATGTCTCATGTCTTCGTAGGGCATTCAAAATCGTCTTGTCGAGGAGAACAAGGCATTGGCGTTGGAACGTTCAAAACTTTCCGATTTGATGTCTAACGTTCAAAAGATGCATAATGATCTTGAACGTTCCGGCGAGAATGATCGTCGCAGGCTTGAAAGTCAATTGCAAGGGCTAGAAAGTCAAACGTATGTGTAGTTTCGTTTGGTCGGTTTTAGCTAATATTTTCCTTAGTTCGGACTTGCGTGTCCAACTGTCTCAGGAGCGAGACAATGTTCGCCATCTGACTTTACAGAAAGAGATCGAACTCAAAGAGCTTCAGATGCGCATCGATAAAAACGTAGGCCTATTAATCCATGATCTATTTCTTCAATTCTTATCTGATTGTCTCCAGCTTCAAGAGCACTCCAGGACTCGAGAGGCTCTCGTCAGTGCCGAGACTAGCAAGAAACATCTTGAGGAACGTGTGGAAGAAATCACGAGGCAACTCCAAGGAAACGAGGAGAAACTTGCAGTTTATGAACGCCGCTCAAGTGGCATGAACGGAGTCGGGCAATCCTTGAATTCTGGCCTTACTCACGAACAACAACTAGAGGCTGAGGTAGCAGAGTTACGGTATGCGTTCATCTGTTCGAGTTTCAGGCTTCTTATGGTAGTCTTTAGTTCATCTCTCCGGGTGACTGAGGTTGATCTCGCCACTGCACGTACCCACGTACAACAATTCCAGGAGATCAGTCGGGCCAACGAGGAAGCTCTCGCCAATCTGAACAACACTTACGATGAGTACAAGTTGACCATGGAAGGAGAGATTGCGCGCCATGAGGTCGGTGACCCTTGGAAGTTGTTGCCTGCGTGCTGATACTGTTTTCAGTCTGAGTGCCAAGCTCTGAAAGGGAAGCTGGAAACTGCAGAAGGCCAGTTGACAGAGGTGACAGCCAAGTACAATGACCTTCAGAAGTCCTTTGAGGCTGAACGAGTTGCGTGGGCCAATGATAAGAAGACTCTTGAAGACACCATTGTGGATATGAGTACCTCAGAGAAGAACTCAGAAAGTGATCGCACCTCCCGTGAGAATGAAGTGCGGCAACAAGAAGAACGCGCAAAGGTGTGACACGTCGCCAGATTTCTTCACTTAACATTGCCTCAACTTGATTTTACAGGCTGCTGAAGAACGATACTCCAACGAAGTTATCGCTCATGCTGAGACAATGAAAACCATTGAGACTTTGAAACGCGACTTGGTTGCAGCACAGGCTACAGCCCGAGACAACCTCACGGCCGCGGAAACTGCCAAGGTCAATTTGACCACCTCCGAAAGTAGCTGGAAGCATCAGAAGGAGGCTTTAGAGAAGGAAATCGCGGACCTTACTGCACGGTAAGTTACTCCCTTGTTTCAATTTTGCTACGAATTGACCATCTCCCTAAGTACACAAGATCTCAATTCTCAAAACGCTCTTCTCCATAATCATCTAGAATCCGTCAGCAATCAAGCCAACAGAATAAAATTAGCAGCCGAATCATCCTCCTCAGGTAATGGAGAAGGCGACGGTTCTAGTGATGTGGACACCAAACTCTCCGAGCTTCGCTCTGTCGTTTCGTACTTACGCAAAGAGAAGGAAATCGTTGACCTCCAACTGGAACTCAGCAAGCAAGAAAACTCGAGACTCAAAGCCCAAGCTGATCACTTGTCACAGAGCTTGGAGGATGTCAGAGCAACCCTCTCACAGGTCAGAATCATACGCATTTCCTTTTGAATGTAACTTCACTCTCCAAATCACAGGAACGTGAGAAGGCTGTAGAAACCGCTGCATCAGCTGCACAACACGCTGAACTTCTTGAAAGAATCAATCAACTCAATCTTCTGAGAGAAAGTAATGCGACACTTCGAGCAGACTCTGACCGACATGCTAAACGAGCTCGGGAGCTCGACAACAAGCTCAAACAGCTATCACAGGAACTTGATCCTGCTAAAGAGCAGACCCGTCTTGCTCAGGCAGAATTGCAGGCTTGTAAGGCTCAAATTGCTCGTCTGGAAGAGGAAGGCCGGAAATGGCAAGAGCGCAATGCACAGCTTCTGAGCAAGGTCCGTCTTTCTTTATTTCAAGCTCTCTACAATGCCCCTGAATGACATGTCACAGTACGATCGTATTGATCCCGCTGAAGTGGCTGCGCTACGTGATGAAATTGAACAACTCAAGTCTCAGAAGGCGGAGCTCGAGAGGCTGAAGATGGAGGCTGACCAAGCTAGTTCGGGCCAGTCGGATTCTCTCAAAGCCGCTGAGGAACGAGTATGTTTTCTCTTTCATGCATCCCATTTCTATTAACTGATGTTCATGGCGCAGATCAAGACGCTGGAGGAGAATTATCGTAAATCGGAGGAGACCGTTCAGAAAGTCAGAGATCACGTCAAAAGGAATCTGACTATCTTCAACAATAAACTGGCTAGTGCCGATGCCCAGAGGAAGGCACTGGAGGAAGAGAAGAGCAAGCTTCAGGAGAGGGTAAAAGAATTAGAGAAGATCATCTCTGATCATCAACAAGCCCCAAGTGATGCTGCCGCGACCTCGACAGGATCGTCTGAGGAAATTGCGTCTCAGGCCGCAACTATTGTACGTGCATTGTCATTGTCTTCTAACCTCTTTCGCTTACACAAACGGACCAGGCTGCTCTGCAAGAGGAACGGGATAAACTACTTGCAGAGAAGTCATCATGGGAGAAGCAACCCGTCTCTACGCCTGCGAACTCTTCCACAACAGACGAGGCAAAATCTTCCTGGGAGACTGAGAAAACTTCTCTCATCCAGGCTCGTGACGAAGCTCTTGCAAGATTGAAGGTATGGTGGACTTACTATCTTTGTGTCGTTCGCTGATTTTCAATTATAGACTGCAAGCGAAGAAGCTGCGAAAGTAGCTGAAGAGGCCAAGAACTTTAAACGTCAAAGTGTACGTTGATAATCGAATGCTTTAGAGTCCTATTGATTGCCTTGCAGGAAAAGTTCCAGGCTAGAATCAGCGATATGATGAAGGCCAAGGCCGCTGAGGAAGAACGGCAAGCTAGTCTGCCTAAGCCTGAGACTTCTGGACCTTTGTCGGAGGAAGTCATCAAGCAGCATGCGGATGAGTTACGAGCCCTGGAAGCGAAACTTGTCGCATCCCATCAAAAAGAGCTCGCAGCGGCTCGCGAAGCAGTTGCAGCTGACGCACTTCTGAAGGCCAAAACCTCGGTGGACAACAAAGACGAAATCGCCTCTGCAGTGTCAGCAGCAATCGCCGAGCACGAAAAGACTTGGAGTACCAAGCAAGCTGCGGAGATCGAGGCTGCTATAGAGAGAGGCAGGATGGAGCAAGTCGCGAAAGGAAAACTTAAAGACGCTCAGCTCGTTAGGGCACAAAAGAAAGTCAAGGATCTCGAAGCACAGATCCTTGAGTGGCGAACATCCGGGTTGATCCCTGAAGCTGTACCGGCGACACCTACAACCACCACCGCACCTTCAAATTCCATTTCCGCTGCATCGACATCCACTGTTCCTGCTACCGCCACTCCTGCAACTTCAATGACCTCTGCTGCTGCTTCGGCTGCGAAAGCAGCCGCTGCTACTGCTACTCCTCTTCCGCGGAAGCCGTCGTTGGGACCCCCTACCGGACCCGCTATACGTGGAGGCGCCGCGGTTCGAGGAACGAGGGTTCCACCACGAGGTGGAATGGGACGTGGTGCTGCTCCAAGGCCAGCAGCACCTGCGGCGGCGGCGGCTGCCGCTGCTTCTGCTGGGGGTGTGTCTATTATGGGAGCCGCCAACAAACGTCCTCGGGAGACAGAGGCTCCTACTGATGATTCTCTCGCCAAGCGGCTAAAACCTGCTGAGGGAACGACTACTCCAAAACCTCCTGTGACAATCCGTCGACCTGCCCCAGGACCTCCGACATAAACTTATTGCTGACTTGTATTTTGTAACTTACTTTTGTACTATATTATCTACTATTGTGAGGCTACATTTTGTGGGATAAGGACTAATAATCCTTGACTTTTTGATTGGTATCACGTTAAAGACTGCAGCCGGTACAAGTCTTTTGCGCACACTTCGCTGTAATTATGACATCAAATCCCTGACCAATGGCAGTGGTTATGTTGACAACGTGAGGATTCTACGTAAGGATCATGTTCCGCAACGAGTCCTCGCTCGTGCGCTGATCAAAGTCGTCTTATCAGCCTTCAAAAATTTAGAGCGCAAGTCTCTGAGGATACTTAGGACCAGATGTGCGGATGCCGGTTTCTGGTGACTGATTAGATCAAATAATCAAAATTTCTGCCTTTGGGAGTCCGGCAGCTTTCAAGTTGACGCTTCATCAAGCTCTCTCCACTTCCTTCACCTCAGTAGAAACAATGGCTACTTCATCTAGAGTTTTGTCAATCAGTGGGAGGGGCCTCAAGCTCGATACGCGTGCCGATATAGAACCCTTGCTCGCTGCTGTCGATCCCACTGTGATAGAAGAAGTTCACTTCGGTGGCAATACCCTTGGCGTAGAGGCGTCCCAAGCTCTTGCAGATTTTCTGAAGAAGACCACGGTTCTCAAAGTAAGTACTGTGGTTCATGGTTAGTATCCTTTCACCAAACCCCTCCTTACTAGATCGCAGATTTTGCCGATATCTTCACGGGCCGGCTTATCACTGAGATCCCTCAGGCACTCTCAGCAATTTGCGATGCGCTGAAAGACAAGACGTCTCTTGTGGAGCTTAATCTCAGTGACAACGCGTTTGGTGGCCGATCTGTCGACCCAATCGTCCCCTTCCTCACGGAAAACAGAAACTTCCAAATCCTCAAACTCAATAACAATGGTCTTGGTCCGGCAGGTGGCGTTGTGATTGCCAACGCGCTGCTCAAGTCCGCCGAACTCAGTAAGGCGGAGGCCAAGAAGTCCAATCTGCGCACCGTCATTTGCGGACGCAATCGCCTAGAAAACGGCTCGGCATCTGCATGGGCCGAGGCATTCGCTGCTCATGGTACCCTCGTTGATGTGCGCATGCCTCAAAACGGCATTAGGATGGATGGTATTGCCGCACTTGGGCATGGGCTGGCCAAGTGCCCAGATTTAGAGCACATCGACTTGCAGGATAACGTGTTCATGGATGATGGCGAGGTTACTGGGTTGGAGGCATGGACAGAAGCGATATCGTCGTGGCCCGAGCTGCGGACGCTTAATTTGTCTGATTGTTACCTCTCGACCGACGGAGAAGTTCCGATTCTTCTCTCCGCCCTTGCCCTTGGCTCAAACTCGAAACTGCACACGCTGCAGCTTCAGAACAATAACCTCGAGTCGGAGACGTTCAAGCTCTTCGCTGAGAATATCTCGACGACACTGATGGGTTTGATGAGCTTGGATTTGCAGGATAATGACCAGGAGGAGGACGATGAACATTTGGAGAAGGTTGCGCTCAGCATGAAGCAGAGAGGTGGCAAATTGTTGGCGTATGAGGAAGATCTGGAGGAGGAAGAGAAGGAAGAAGAGGAAGACGCGGAGGAAGAGGAAGAGGCAGAAGAAATTGTAAAGGAAGAAGCCACGAAAGCCAAAGAACCTACAGAGGCAGACAAAGCCGCAGACGACCTCGCGGACTTGCTCAGCAAAGTCGAGATCAAGGCGTAGAATATACCATAACTGCATTGCACCTTTTACGACCCAGATATCATTCATTATCCATCTGAACGGAATTCCATTTGTACATTTCTCGGAGATACTACATATAGGTAGATTACGTAGATTATTGGGCAATATACGAATCATCGTCATCGAACTTTGTATATCAACCATTTACCATCAGCTCCCTCTTTCTGTCGCGTGTGTCCCAGTGTACTGTGTTGTTCTAACCATTCCTCTGGGGAAATATCATGGCAATAAGGAACCAGGGAGTGTAGACACAGTGATCGTTTTAACCATGCCCTTGTGTCTTCGTTATCGCATGATAGTTCTCGATACGCCGATCGAATGATTCCCCAGGACGTGTTTTGAACCTTATTCTTCAGGGAATGCACGAGTGTGTGGAGGGCTCGACGTGACAAGCCTTCACTATCTTCACCAGATAATGATAGCGAATTCACGGCTTGCGATAGATCATCTGGGTCACTGAATACCTTTGAGATACTCGCCAAGCTGCTCGATGCTAATGGCTCGTACAAAACTCACTGCATCCAAGGCTGCCGGCGAACCTGCGCCAAGAAAATCTGCTGCCAGCATAATCTCTTCAACCCCTGTGCCCTCGTTGCGACGGTCGGGACGTGTTCGAAAGGCTAAGCAGGGAGCTGTTACTGTTGCAGCTTCCCAGTCTATCATTGATGGAAAAGACAATGTGCATACCTTTTTTATCTACTGTGAGTGGATTCTACTAACAGTATTTAGCACTGTAGCCGTTGCAGAAATGGAGGAATGCTGGTGATCTGTAGCAGCTGTCCCCGTGCTCTTTGTGCAGATTGTGCTCGCTTCCCTGCTGACCTGAAAAGCTATGACGACTTTGAGTGTCCCCATTGCTTTCTTCGCACCAACCCAAAATTGCCCTACAAAGTAATTTGTTCTGCTGCATTTATGCATACTTACCTATGTGATGTACCAGGGCTTTACAACTAATCCAATACCCCTCATGTTGACTCGTGGTGCAACCTCTCGAGAGAATTTTGCATTTTACACGAGTCCTACTGTTGTGGTCCTCTCCATCCGGCTGGCATCGCTTCCAGCTGTTGGCAATGCATCTGCACTTGTCTACCACAATCTTTCCTCTTATGGCCCTTCAGATATACACCATGTTGATCTACCTTTCAATTTTGGAGCTGAGAATGGATTTGCTGAATATCAAAAGTGCATTGAAGAACTGGCACTGAGATTGGAGGCAGGTGGTGATCTTCATGGGTGAATTCTACATGGCTTCTTCTGAATGGGCTATGGTTAATATTTGCTAGAATCACAAATTTTGCAGTCTATCTTTCTGATCATTGTGATCCTGACAGGGGTGACCTCCATTGGGCTCCTGGTGGGCAAGCAGCAGATGCCCTGGAAGTTGTCAGTTCCAACATCGCTGAAATACTTACCGAAATACCTAACATTTTTTGAGGTCCTTGATTTACTCTTCCCAGAGCGCTTGACAACCTTCCTTCAGCAAGGTCCTCAGAACATTCTGACTATCTTGGTCTGTGGTGCCATCTTTATGCTCGAGGAGCCTTTAACAGCTCTAAAGAAATTTGCAAACAAGTCAGTATATTTTGGTCCATCCAAAGATGTACCTGATTGGATAACAGAGGCTACTTCTCATGGATCCAAGGCTTTGGTCAAACCAACCTTCAACCCTGCCTTGTAAATACACTAGTCATGAATGCTGCCACAGACTGGTTTGTGAAAAGGCATCGCTGGGAATCTCTTTTGCATGAATATCAATCAGTCGGAGCACACACGGATGTTTACCTTCTTTTGCCAGGGGATCAGGTTTTCCGATTTAGCTGGGCACACCCTGTCTTAGCACCCTTTGGGAAGCCGGCCCCTATACAGTGTCAAGCGTGTGGCCGACTTAAATCATTCAGAGTGTTGAGGAGTAATGAGGTTCAGCACATTTTGGTGTGCCGAGGATGTAAAGCACAGGTTACGACAACTATGCCTCCTAACACCATCCGGTATAAGGCGAGCCAGACTTACGAGTGGTATCGAACGAAGCTCTAGATTGCGCTTGTATCTACCTGCATGACAATCCATCCCTGACCATGGTACTATAGCTGAAGTTGTTTTTTATGGGTGTTCCAATGAACCAAGCTCGAGGCTGTGTTTGGCGCGGGTTTGGCGCAGGCGCAAACTGGGTATTGGAACTCGCCTGTCGCCATCGTGCGAATGTTGGCCACGTACCTCGTAGGCAATGGGAGTCAGAGCGTGAGCGCTTGAGCGCTCATCCGAGTACAATGAGCGTATGCTCAATTTCTCTCGTATTTGAATTTCAGAGTTATGTCATAAAGTATGGCCAGACTGTCGTACTTAGTGTGGCGCTTTAACCAATTTTCCGAATATTGTCACTGAAGAAGCTTGCTGGGTAGGGGCCCCAGACCGACAGTTTTCGGGCTTGTCCGCAGAGGTGGGAGCCCTTGTACTGAATCTATATGGTGCAGAACAGCAAATTTCATTTCGCAATCACGCGGCGGAGCCAAGGTATCACTCAGGCGCAGCTCAATCATCGACAACTGTAACTTGACTCCTAGGGAGAATCTTTACATGGGTTAAAAGACATTTTGTCTGATATATGTTTCTGCACGGTTATTACACACTTTTTATTCAAGTGCATTTAGTCGAAGTAAAATACACGACCGTTTTGTGTAAGTTCTGGTAATTCAAGAATGGTATGCCGTGTGATAGCTAGCCCTTTGGCCTCGGTGACTCCTTCAAGGCGAAGGGTCGTCTGTACATACCCAAAGGGTGTCGGCTCTCTGTGCTCCTCCGGTGCCTCATCATATTCAATACCCGAAGGTAATGCCTCAATATCACTGTCGCTCCCGACATCGCTATCATACATGTCTTCGTCCTCATCCATGGAATCGAGGTGCGCTTTCCACTCTGGAGGCACTTGCTGCGGCCATGGGTATTCTTGATCGCAGTTTTCGTTATCAGCGGGACAATAATAAAATCGACGAGTCACAACCCTGATCCGAGCACGGGCATCCACAAGCTGTGCGTTCCAGTCCGCTCTCTCGGAAGGCTGTTTCGACAGTAGCGAAGCAAGGAGGGCTTGATCAAAGTCTAGCAAGAAGATTGTAGTTTGTGTGTTGTCACTCCTATAGACCAGGACGCGAGTTGCGGCGACACATGGAAAGATGCCGGACATGCTGAAATTTAGTGTTCGAGCGTCATTCGGATAATTGAATACCTCGCGCATCCCAGGTGGGTCCCGTGTGGTTGCAAATGACTATAGTAACGGTTAGTGAGAAGAAGTCGTGAAAGACATCTTGAAATTCACAGGTATATCTCCAGAAAGGAGCTCGCGTTTGAAGATCGTTATACGGCCATCGAGATCCTGGACAATTATCGGACACAAAGTGGAGGTACTTGTTTGCCCAAGATAATCGGATATCATATCTGGATCAGAGAATGGATACTGATAGAAATTGAGAGGTTCTTCTTCATCTTCTGCGTTCGCCGAGAACCCACAAAGCACAGCACCATGAGGATCAGATACCAGCCTGCTGGCCAGGGCGATCTTGTCGGGACTGACATACTGGAAGTTCGCAGAATGCTGTGAATAAAAGTCAGGGAATGAGGATTGCAATGAAAGAACAACCACCGAACTTCAATCTTATGAATGGGGGCTTGAGGTATCTTGACCATACGAAGATCCCCGCTGTCTGCATTCCAAGTAGCGATCGTCTCTGCCACGAGATCGATTGGCAAGTCATTAGGGTATACTGATTGATAATCCAGGCGGCGAAAATGTATGTCAGAAGGGACATCCTTCCAATCCGGCGGAATAATGTCTGTGGAAGTCACACAAAGAGAGACTGTTGGCCCTAGCACAGATAATTCCCCATAGCTAGCTTTGGCCGGACAATGACGTTCGCGGAGAAGCTCTCCAGTCCCGTTGTGAGCTCGGAAGTAAACACCGGGGTTACTTATGATAGTGATCAAGTACGATAAATCACGATACAAGCTGGGTACTTACACTGACCACCACTCGGCTGTCACGAAACCAACATCGGGTACGATGACTACACAGTGGGCTGCGTAGTCAAGTTCGGCGACGCGCTCCAAAGTAACCGCATCCGCTTCCATGTCTCGAGCAGATATCGTATTAGCCATGTAGATAACCGTCCTTGGGTTTTCTTCTGGTAATGAGAATGCTCTCCAGAACAGTATCTGGTCATCCAGCACAGACCAGCCATGTCGTTCCCAACGATTACTTTCCCGTTTCAAGTCTGGGTCATCCGCTGGCCAAGCAAGGGTTTTGACTAGGGTTGGCTTTCCGTCCAACCAGACCATGACTGAGAAGAACGTGGAGGACCCTACGCCCACGATAGCCCACTGGCATATCACACGTGTTTTGAGCGTGTTGGGGATGATAGGTCATTACGCGACCCGTGTCCGCGTATGTAACATGGGCCGTAGATGTAACGACAAGTGGTGGATGTCTCCTTCCGATCTTGGCCATGCGCCACCTCTCCTCCTTGGCGCTCGCCCTCGCTCTTGCGTCCCATTCCCGGTGTGGTGAAAACGCTCTGAGACCTTCCATGTCAGCGTCCGCAGCCTTCCGCCCATACTATCACAAACAGGGTGTTGCAAAATTTTGAGCAAGTCAACAATTACAACACATCCATTCCACCTTTTTCTAATCGGACTTCAGAAGTCAGTAGGCTAGTATCTTGGCTAGACACTTATAAACTTGTTTTCTTGGTAGAGTGTTGTGAAGTCTTCTCGGAAGGAAGCCGGATGTCCAGGTGCCAAAAACAGGGAGTTGCAAAACTTTTGTCACAGAGTGTCACGTTGCCGGTTGAATGTCCGATTCGGCACACGGCCACACAAATTAACAAACCGCATCGCGACGCGGTCAGCAGAGGAGCGGACTTCGAATTTTGTTTGAGGAAATCACTGTGTGTCACGGAAAGACATAAGTTCGCCCTCTACACTCCTCCCAATCATGGGAGGTACCGGGAATCTCGACATATCCTTGCTTTATGATGTACCGAGTCTGTTCCCAGCAACTTGAGCCAAAATGTGATCTTGAGTTTAAAACCGAGAGCAGTTTTTCTGAGAATTGCAAAAATTACCCCAATGATCAAGTAATCGCAACGCAACGTCAACCCCAAACTCAACATCCAAGGAAGACTAGTATCATTGCACTCAAGCATGGAAGGATCAGGTACAGAGGTGTGTTGATCTTTTAAAAAACTACATTTTGCAACTCCCTGTGGTTTTGCAACCCAGTACACGTGATAGTATGGCACCATTTGCGCGGGCATTATGTAGTGCTTTCCGACGTAAACCTTAAATCCACATCAGGAAATCGATCGGCGGATGTTTGGTTTTGCATGCCAGGCGTCAGGATTGTGCGAGCACGTGAGCGTCGAACGACTCCGAGTCATTCAGTACTCTCCACACCGTCTAGCATATTTTTTAAGGAAATCAAGACATTCTGCATGTACACGTTGGAGTGGTGCTGTGAGAATTTTCCACCATTGTTGTTCTTTTTAGATGTGATATCGATAAGTATCAAGTCTTACCTTAGAGCCATTATTGTTGTGGCTTGTGTACAATATCCGCCCCCCCTTGCCATTTATACTTTTAAAGTTTACGGCGGAAAGTGGATCACGCCTGCCGCTCCGACGGAGTGTCTTCTTGCCTCCACTGCAGTGACCTTACTTACTTAGCTTTTGAAACGGACGATGCTTATGTACCCTAATATGGACTCGCCTGCCTACCACGAGGATCTTGTATGGACTGGGAATTTGCGGGTTCTACCTCTGCCGCCTTTTCATTTACACTCCCTTTATGCTTGCCTGCCCTTTCTGACTGGAATATTACAATGAATAGGCTTATTAGATCAACCCCACCAGCAGAAGACGAAGTAGAACTGTTTCGTCGACGTCGTGCTGGAGAAGAAAATCAAGATAGAAATCGCTGGGATATCGAGTACGTGGTGATTGAACTTTCCTTTCCACAAATCGTTAAAGGTGCAATAAAGAACCTACTAATCCGTAGCAGGAACGAGCCTCAATGGGCAGGTCTGACTAAGAGGCTTAGTGCTGTTGAAACCCAGCGCAAATAGTCGCAAATGGGCTTGATGCGTCTAAGCTGAAATGGGGATTGGCTAACCCCCAACCCGTCGCCCCACAACATCTTTCACCACCTCATACAAGAATGAAAGTACACACCATTTGCCTGGCATTTCATCGACCTCAGCTCAAAAATCACTTCTCTATGTGGTTCTTCATTGTTGCACCTCTCTTCCTCTTTGCTAGCCAAGTTGTTGCTACCTCTATTGAAGGAGTTACCAAACGTGTGCGCTTTTGATTCTCTGCCTGTCTTAAT
>JAGGAW010025888.1:0-18938 GCA_017657375.1 Termitomyces sp. T27 | reverse complement strand
CACGCACCCACCTCACTCGAGTTCTACGGCACACTTCTCACGCAGCTCATCTTCTTCTGGGGGATCTCCGCCGTCTACGTCGCTCTCCCATACATCTACCCCAAATTCTCAGCCCGGCATAAGCTGCAGAAACAAGAAAAGCAGCCTTCGCCATCAGAGCTCTGGCACTGCCTCCTCATCGTGCTGCGGAACCAGGCGATCTCCACCTTGCTGCACGTCGCGACGATCAAACTCGGGATCTCCTTCGCAAGGCCGCCCCCTTACCGTCTCGACCCCGCCCTCCCCAGCCCACGGGAGCTCATCCGCGACCTCGCGGTCGGCTTCGTCCTCCGCGAAATAATGTTCTATTACACGCACCGTCTGTTCCACCACCCGGCCCTCTATCCCCTTATCCACAAGCGTCACCACCGCTTCACCGCCCCCGTTGCGCTCGCGGCGCAATATGCGAGCGTCACGGAGCACATCCTCGCCAACATCCTGCCCATCTCGCTCCCGCTCATGATCACGCACAGTCATATCGTCACGTTCTGGCTCTTTTTGGCGTTGGAGTTGGCAGAAACTACAACCGTGCATTCTGGGTATGACTTCTTTGCCAGCTCGGCGCAACGGCATGATCTACATCATGAGAAATTCTTGGTGAATTTCGGGACCATTGGGTTGCTGGACTGGGTTCATGGGACCAGCAGGGGAAGAGAAGCAAAGGAAAAGACAATTTAACGGGGTGTACTAGGTTAGTTCTATTTTGTGGTCACAATAGGTAGCTTGAGAGAACGAAGGGTTTATTTATTTAATTCCTACATAAGGTGTCGGAAGCGATATGCACAAACCGGGCCCAAAATATAGTAGAGAAATGTAAGTGAACGATAGGAATCGCAGTAAGGTATGGGTGTGAGTGAACACCTACAAAATAGGCAGGCAGATACGCAGTGCGAAGGCAATCTGGAAGGAAAGTTTCGCAATATCTAAGCAAATAAAATACAAGAATAGAATTCCACTATGCGTATGGCACTAACCAGAGGCCCCGCGGATATTTTCGCCTGCCTGTCTCACGACAGATACGCCGCCGCCGCCGCTATTGAGAACTGGTCGCTCATTCAGCAAGCCATTTCTCGCACTTCTTTGCGTATTTATCAAGAAGCTGCGAAAGGTCCCGAATGACAAAAGTGAGCACGACGCTGGCAAAGAATTCCGACGCGCGTTTCAATCTCTGTTCAATAGACGTGCGTATGTCGGGGGGAAAGGCAGCGTAGGCAGGCACGGAGGGCTGGGTCAAGACTGCCTTTGTATGCTCGTCGAGGAGTTGAGCATGCTGGAAAAGTTTTTCGAGGCCGCGAACATAAGTAGCTGGGGAGTCCAGACTGACAGAAAGTTAGTTGATCAGAAGAATGAGGATGAGGTTGTGTGAGCCTCACTTCTTGCCGTTCGTGATCTTATCAAATTTACGAGTGAGCTTGCCGCTCCAGGTAGTCTTCCTAAGAACGAAGCCCTCCCCCACACCCAACTTCTTCCCAAAATTCGTCACCACACCATCACATATAGACGAGAATTCTTCCAACTTGGACAACCACGCATCAGCCTCTTTCCTTCCAATGCTCCCGATTCCCAAAGCAAGCCCGCTGCATACATTTCCGGCACCAAAATGCTCAGCACTGCTGACCTGGAGATCTTCCAGAGCAGTACACAGTATAGATACGACTCGGACCTTGTCTACGACATTTGAAAGTTTTGCCCCACCCTGAGACCAGACTTCATGAGGGACATGCAATCGGCGAGTTACATAACCACCCGTCGGTGAAGTCATTGTATTTTTCAGAAGATTCATCAAGTGGTAAGGTTTCAGGAGTGGATCGTCCGGAGGCACTGGTGGCAATGGGGATGTAGGAGTGGTAGGGAGGTTGTTCGCAAAAGCCTGAGGTGGAACAAGTGATAGACTGCCCAGAGACGGAAGGTCAGTCTGAACTGTGAGCTGAGTTGATTGTGAAGTGGGGTTCGGCTTCGATGGAACCGGAGTCTTCCGCATGGCAGATCCATTGACTGCAGCTGATCCTGGTAATGGAGGGGGTGGTTGATCAAGGGGGGATATACGACCACCAATGATCGATGGACGTCGGCCTGGCTGGGATGAAGAACGCGCTCGTCCTATGGGCACCGGAGGTGTGGCAGCGGGAAGAGAAAAAGCTGTGGATTTCGGGGCAGATCCTGCTGATATGGTCGAATCTGCCGGCGACGATGATCGGGGAGTTGGCGGTGCGGAGGACTTGGTTGTTCTCCGCTGGAAGAGAGTGCCCTGTGCTGCAAATTCTGATTGTGTTGTCACTTGAGAAGATCCACGTGGACGTGAGGTGACAAGGTGTAATGACTGGGGAGACCGCGGGGGCTGCAGAGGGATAGGTATGCGAGGAGTCTCCGACAATATTGAAGGAGCTGGAAGAGGAGGGAGAGGATGGGAATCTCGCTTTGTGTTGCGAATGGTATCAGGGACAAGGGACTTTGGTTCTGCTCCAGACGTTTCTCCAGGGACTTGTTGCGAATCCGATTGTGCATCATCATCATGTTCCTCTGTCAAGGCCTCCAAACCGGGACCTACAGTGATGTGACCTACTGAATCCCCTCGTGGGCGTGTACGAACATCCAAATTCTTTGGTTGTGATGAGGAATCAACCTTGACTTCGGAAGTAGGCGCAGGAGGTAAAGAGTCGGTGGGAGGTGGCTGTATAGGCGGGAGAACTGAAGACGAACGCACTCGTCGCGACAACGTCGTTGGACGATGCGTAGCAGGAGCATGATGGATGATGAGTTCAGACGGGTACGGAGTGGCATAGGGATGGTGCGAGCTCTTGGGGAGGCCCGAGATCAATCCTCCCGAGTAATTTGAATCATCCAGATTGAACACGGCGGAGTTCAAGGCATCCGTACTGTCAAAATCACGATCGTGGCCTAGATCTTCATTGACAGGATAATTCGTGACCTGAAAGTCGATAGGCACATCGGGGCCTTGGGGTATTTGAGGAGATGAGTCAGAGGAAGGGGAGGTGGAAGAGGTTGGCGATACTGATGAAGGTTGGCTCAGAGCTGAATACATGGTCGAGGATGAATATGGCACTGTAGGTATACTGTAAATGATGCTGAGAATGTTCATACGATCCGCATATGTATCGTGCTAAAAAGACAACTGTCAATTGATATGAAATGATGCAAGGGCAGTTAACGTACGATGTTCTGAAGTCTCCGAATTTCCTCCTCCTGTGCAGCGACACTTCTCCTTCGACGCCTCCGATGACCTTCTGTACTATCCTCACCCCTACGAACGCGTTCCATCACTTCACTCAGAAGAGCAACGCTCCGGCCGTATGCTTGCACTGCAGCTTCAGGGTTATCGTTCATTGAATCGAGTTGAACGGCTTCCCGAGCGAGCTCTAAAGCTCTCGTGAGTGCACGACGTGATGAGGGAACCCTAGATTCTCGACGGGATTCTCGCGGCGCTTGTGGATTATTTGAGATCTCCTGAGAACTGTTCAGTATTTGTGACGAAGATGATGGTAGAATAGACGGAGGCGGTGGGTCAGAAAGGTCTTCCACCGATGAATGACCCATGGTGTGAGATGAGGGATGGTGAAACGATACGACGGCTGCTAAACTGGGTGAAGGCGAGGGTCTGATAAGAGAGCCAGAATGAATGCCTCGCCCGTTCGTAATGATTGGCATGTCTTCGGGGGAGTCCACCGGAGGATCAAGTGGTGGGAGTTGTGCGACAGGAACGTTGGGAATGGGTAAATTCGGAGGTGGGCCTGCGGGTCGGTGTGCTGCAGAGGAACGGCGTCGAGGGAAGAGGCCCGAAGGACCTGACGCAAAAGCAGAAGGAGGGGTCGACGAGGAGGAAGAGCCAGGAGGGTTGAGGCTGAGTGGCCCATCTTGCCATTCTCGCAACGTTTGATGAGGCATTGGTGTTCTGGCCCCCAGTTCAAACTCCATTTACGTCGCCCAGACCTCGATTCAAGCAGAATACAACGGTAACTGTGCCCACAGAACCACCAGATACCCTGAGGAAGTGATCGCGGACAGGTTTGATAACGTTCGCGCAAGCTGCAGTGGTCGTCTTGGATGCAAAGAACAGACTAATTGACTGAATCAAAAAACAAAAGGATCAACACTGATGCGCCAAGTCACTACTCCTCTCATCAAGTGTCTGCAGGTACACTGCGTGACTACTTAGGAGTGGGCTAACGAACAGCGTTCCCAAGCAACAATTGATACAGATGACTCGCGCCACAACTCTCTTTCTGCCCTTCAATCACGTAGAACGTTATCAATGAATGGAATCAAATGACAATATTAAGCTTCAAAAATAAAAGATGTCCGTAAACTTGAAAAGGGCAGTACACCACAACGTGGATCCAAGGTAGTCGAACAATGAATAAACAATGAAGGAAATGGGGTATATAGCCTCCGTGTGGCACCCAACTCAATTCATGAACTCTGACTGCGATCCTTGAGCAGCAAGACGACTTTCTAGGTTGCTAGAAAAACATTTGAGCCAATCATAGCAAATTTTTCAGAATTGCAGAACATACCGGAGTGATTCTTCCTTGGCTAGCAGTTCCTGTCGCTTTTCATTGATCTCGCGTTGTACCTTAAGTTCAATCTCGCGAAGCTGATACAGTGCTGATCAGCATAATTGTCTGCCACATTTGGTGAGGAAAAAGTACCTTTTCTTCTTCACGGCGTAGCTGCTCCTCCTTCAGGCGGACACTTTGGTTGGCAAGTTCCTCCGGAAGAATGGAAGATTCACTGAAGTCTTGTGAATACCTCATCGCAGCTGTCAAAAACATCGATACTCACTTGGCATCTGGATGAACAGTCCTTGACAGCTTCTCGGTACGATAAGTCTCGTAGAGAACGTCGTGAGTGAGGGACTTGAGGTCACCCAAGTGAGAGCTAAACAAACCGTACCCATCAATAAGGTTGGGTCTCTCGAACAATTAGGGGACCAACTTGAGCAGAGCACTCCTGAGTCGACTGAAATCTGAATGCTTTGGGTTGTCGACTTCGGCAATACCCCAAGGGTATATCCTGGCACGGATGGGTTGCCCATCAATTTCAATTTCTTCTTCGGATCCAATGATGGCAAAGGGCAAGAGAGCCTGATTCAGCGACACGTCAAATTTCAAGGTATTGAATCAACTTTCAAAAACGCTGACCCGAAGTTCGCTGTTATCTTGAATGGTCTCCTCGTCGTCTTCTTCGACGTCGTACGGGAAGTTGTAGACAGGAATGTCGTAATGCTCAATGTCTTCCATGATCTTGATTATGGTTAGTCAGGGGGAAACAAAAATCAGAATGAAATCTCAAGCAACTTACACGCTTCTTGAAGCCCCTGAGCTCACTTGGAGTCAAGGAGTCGGCCTTCCCAATAACAGGAATGACGTTCACCCGCGGAGACAGGCGACGCATAAGTTCAATATCCATCTCCCTCAAGCTGAAAACAATCATTATCTACAGACTCCTGCAACAGGAAGAACACATACGCATGGCCAGTGGGGGGGATGAAATACAAGAGGGCGTGCACCCTGTTGTCCCTGAAGCGGGGGTTACGCTTGATGCGAGACTCCTCGGCAAGAATGTCATCATATTGGCGCTCGAGATATCCAACAATTTCCTGGAAGCTTAGAAAAGTATGGCGTTAAAATAGCTTCCCTTAAGAAAGAACATCGTGGTCCTACGCGAATTCGTTATCAATGTTGTCGCCAAAACCAGGCGTATCAACGATGGTGAGAGCAATGCGGACGCCATCCTCCTCAAGCTCTAAAAACAGTGTTCAAAAAGACAATTCAAATAACGGAGGCAATCAACGAAAACGTACCAACGTTCACAGGCTTGATCCTGATGCCTTCTTCGACATGGGCGGTATCGGGGTTGTCAGAGATCTTATGCGGCAAGACCTCTGATTCACAAAGAGTGTTGACGAAGGTGGTACGACCAGTTCCAGAAGCACCTATTGGCAATGACAGAACGCGGAAAAATCCCAACCAACGATAAGTTCAACCATGTTGCAGCTGCTATCAGGAGAAGGAACGCAACGTACCAACTACCATCACAGTGAACTGGACACCTTTCTTGACCTTATTTCCTCTGCGTCTTCCAGCGAACGACATTTTTGCGAACTTGGGTTGTTTGTGAAGTTGCCAACGGGGCCAAATTCGCGTCGTGTTTGTGGGATTCGTCTTCAAACTCCGCCATGTGGCGTGACCCTTGAACACGTCCAAAACTTTTGCACGCGTCGAATTCAAAGTTAGGGCTCTTGAAGCAGGTCGCCTTGTGTTAATGATCCTTCCATTGACATTTTCCGCACGTACTAGTAGCTGTTTCAAACGTTTTTATGAGGCCCGCGCATTCTCTGTCGCCTTGTCTCCTGCTACTAGTAAAACTAAGACGAAAAAGGCTTTCGCTGACCTTCCATCGACTTACATCAGACCAGATGGAACTGTTGCAGAACCTCTAGGGGAATGGTCATCCGGACCCGACGTATCTTCCTCCTTATGTGTGCTATGCTTGCTTCCGACGCTATCTTCTATTCATCTGAGCGATAAATAACAGGTAGTTCCTTTCATGCTTCTACTCGACAAACTTCGAAGAGAAGAGTCGTGACAAAGGGTGTCGATTTAGTAGAACATCTGTCCCAAAATCTTGACACAAGTGTCCAGACAAACGGTATGATGGCGTCTCAGTGCCTTGCGAAATGCACTGACTGACGGAACATAGCAGACAATCAGCCAAAACGCATCAGAAAGCGTGCTCCTCGTGCTAGTGCGAACATTTCAATTTCGACTTCAAAAACTACACCAGGACCTGTCGATGCGGTAACCCCAGAAACAAAAACGAAAAGGACAAGAAAAAAGCTTGACTCTCCACAAGGCCCCACTTCGAAGCAAGCAACTACTCTTGTCGCGGAAAAACCATCTGGTAGGTTGTCTTGGAAACCAAGAAGTGTATTATCTTATAAATTATGTGACAGAGACCACTAGTCAGCCTCAGACTACGCTTGCGCAAGAAATCCTCGAAAACCTTCGAAAGTTTCCTCATTGTCTTCTCCTCACACGAGTTGGGCAGTTCTATGAAGTATAACACCAACCATCATCACTGCTGACTCAACAAACTGATCTTTCGTCAAGTCTTATTTCGACCAGGCCATTGAAATCTCTCGACTTCTCAGTATCAAACTCACTACTAGGAAATGGGGCAGCGGCCGCGTTCCCATGTGCGGCTTTCCACTTGTCCATCTCGATAAGCATCTCAAGGTGCTCGTACAGCAAAACAAACGATTTGTCGCCATGTGCGAGGAGTTCCCGCACTACTCTGAGGGCACCAGAACATTTGACAGACGAGTCACCCGCGTCGTCACTCCAGGAACGCTCATTGATGAGCCGTTTTTGAATCCTTTCGAGAACAACTATCTTCTTGCTATTGGGGTTCCAGACACTGGCGAGGCTTTGTCGACCGACAATCAAGTAGGCCTTGCATGGATAGATGTGTCAACCGGAGAGTTCTTTTCCAGGAGCACGAATATTGATGGTTTACGAAATGAACTGGTGCGAATTGCTCCCAGAGAGGTTGTCTTGGAATCCCTCTTACGACAGATAAAAGATCATCCAATCTACGAAGCGCTTGCAGAGGATGATAATTTCGTCTCATATATCACGCCTGCGGGAACCTCCTCGGAAGATGTTAAACTTCCTTCAGGCTTGATGGCCGACGAGCCATCCAGCCAATGCAATTCTATAGGAGAACCTGACATCAGAGGCCGTGACACCAGTCCTGAAGAGGTTTTGGCGATCAACCTTCTAACGGCATACCTTCACGCCAATCTTTTGGAACACATGCCTGTACTTTCCTCACCGAATCGTGAAGTCAGTGAAGAGCGCATGCAGATAGATTCTCATACTATCAAGGCACTTGAGATTAGGGAAGGATTTCGAGAGGGCGGTACCAAAGGTAGTCTTTTGAGTGGAATAAAACGGACTGTCACTAGTGGTGGGACTCGCCTCCTCAGCAGATGGCTTTGTAAGGACATCAACTCTGCATTTACTGTCAACTGAACCTCGCTCAAATAGGCTCACCAAGCACTTCTATTTCTGAAATCAATGCCCGACAATCCCTGGTTGCTTTTTTCCATTCGAGGCCTCACTTTCATGCCGACCTTGCTGAAGCTTTGGCCAACGCAGAAGACACGACTCGCATCTCTCAAAAATTTTTACTTGGTCGAGGGGAGATGATTGATCTCCTGTGCATCAAACGAACCATACGTGTGTGGGTTGACATCATGAAACGCGTCCGACATGAGAAGGACATGGAATCTGTCGAGCGTTCAGACTTCAGTACCGATGACTGGGCGAGTCTGGACGCGTTGATGTCCCGAATGATTTCTCTGGACAGTCTTTCAAAAAGGATTGGCACTGCTTTGGACGACAAGTCTTCTATTGATTGGCCTGAATCTACCTCCATTGATGCCAGTACTGGCGAGGATACCGAAGAAATCCCCGTGAGCGAAAGCGGGGGAATTCTTATCAGTGAGACTGAAACCTCCTGGAGGCCCGGACCATCGAAATGGGTAATCAAGCCAAGGTCTGTCATATTTTTCGAAAGGAAGGTGACCTATTGAATGTAGGGTTTGCACAGTTTTTCTACAACGTTGACAACTTTGCATGATACTCTTCAAAAGCTCCTGCTACAGCGAGAGGAAATGGAGAGAGACCTTCAATTGAGATATGGTTAGCAGGACGTATATCTTCTTTGGGCCTTGTGTCTCATCCTTTGCTGCGGTACAGACGCTCCTTCTCTCACTCTACGTGTTTCACCAGCCCAGGGCATGCACGTTCATCTTGCAAAAGCCAAACGAGACGAGAAAAAAATAAATGTAGACCCGGATTTCGTGTCTATTGCGGAAAGTGCGAGCACTCGCTGCTTTTTCTTCAAAGTGCGTAGTCCCACCGATATAACAGTTGATTGATAGCCAATGGGATGTTTAGGACTGGTCTCGTCTTGCAAGTCAAATTGCCGAAGCAACTTTAGCTCTGACATTAGCAGAAAAGGAGGCCTTTGAGACTCTTCGGCACGAAGTAAGATGTCAACACATGATATCCTATCTTACTGACCAAACGAGAAGGTCAACAGTTATTCTCAGTCACTCCGACGCAACGCCCGACTATTAGATGAACTAGATGTTGCTATGTCTTTCGCTACATTGGCCTTCGAACTCAACTTCGTTAGGCCCCGAATGACGGAAGAGTGAGTGGCGTCGGTTCAGAAGGCACTGTGTTGACCTCGATTGTAGTCCTATTTATGAGGTGATCAACGGGAGGCATCCCACAGTCGAACTAGGGCTCCTTGCAGCAGGTCGCGTATTCACACCGAACTCGATAGCTCTGACTCCAATGATTCGGTTACATGTCATCACTGGGCCGAATATGGCGGGAAAATCGACCTTTCTACGCCAAACTGCCTTGGTCGCTATATTAGCTCAGACTGGATCATTCGTGCCTGCAGATTTCGCTGTTCTGGGTATCGTAGATAGACTTTTTTCTAGGATCGGCGCCAAAGATGACCTCTTTCACGATCGAAGTACGTTCATGGTGGAGATGCTTGAGACAGCAGAAATACTTCGTCGCGCTACTTCGAAAAGCTTAGTATGTTAGCTTAAATCTTTACTACGAAATTTCTCACCCTTTGCTAGGTTATCATGGATGAAGTGGGTCGTGGGACTACAACGACGGACGGCCTAGCAATCGCATACGCCACCCTTCATCATCTTGTCAACATCAATCAGTGTCGGGCGCTCTTTGCGACACACTTTCATGAACTATCAGATATGCTTGGATACCCCAATCAAAACCAGAGAAACTTTGGGAGCGTCGAGTTTTTCTGCACCGATGTCGATGAGACCGATGTAGGTTCTTCAATTTCTTCGAATTTGATTTCTTGTTGGCTAATTGCATTGCCATTCTATACAGGATGGTCACTTTGCATACCAATACCGGGTTCGTCCTGGTGTGAACCGTGATAGCCATGGTTTGAAGGTCGCTCAGCTTGCTGGCATGCCCGCAGCTGCTGTGAATGTTGCGAAAGACACACTGGCGCTATTGAAAACAGGAGAAGCAGAGAAACGCAAGACTAGTTGGCATTAATAAGGTGTGTATCTATATCTGAGACCGAATATAATTTAAAGCGGAACCAGCCTCGAGCCACTTGAGCTGATCGCTTGACATTGTATGCCTTGTTTGAATATCGAGTATGTCCCCATTGATTTTGGTAACCCTGATTTTGATGGAGGCACCTGGGACTCCACGAATTGTGTCCGCAAGACCAACAGTCTCGATGATGTCCCCAGAACCAATGCGAGTATAATCAGCCTTGTCTGCGAACCAGAGAGGCAAAACACCTTGTTTCTGTGGGTATTCATTAAGGGAGCTGAATCTTCATGTCAAATACTTGAAGCTCACTTTGAGATTTGTCTCGTGGATACGAGCGAATGACCGCGCAAGGATAAGCGCACATCCTAAAGGTAAAATGTCAAGTTGAACGACATATACAAAGCGAGGTGTCCTAGATACCGTAAAATCGGGGTTGCAGTGCTGCATGTTCTCGCGCACTTCCCTCTCCATAATTTTCATCGACAATTAGTGCCCAAGGCTGCTGACGAGCTTTGAAACTTTTAGCAATTTCAGGGATCGTTCCGGACACGTTCATGTCGCGATCGAAAGCCTTGTTAACATCTCCGCCTTCGTCATTGACGGCCTAAGAGGGCCAAGTTCAGAATCAATCTTACTTGAGTTGATGGATAATTACCGTGATCACTGGGACAACAACAAACTTAGAATCACTTTATGGTGTGGAAAATGAGAAACTTACAGAGGTTCTCTGAGATGTTAGTCAAGTGACCCTTATATTTCAACCATGGACCCTGCGACAAAATTCAGTCAATGGCAGAAAGGAGACTTTGCTACATACCGCAGCTGAAATATGATCCGTTGTACATTTACCACGGACCCGCATTAAGACTTTGAGAGGAGGAAGCTCCAACCCCCTCGGATTACTTTCGCCGAAGTGGCTAGGAAACGGTTCCAGTAGTTCTAAACGTTGCGAATCAGGTTTGATGGCCACCTCCACATCGGGCTGTGGTTGGGGATCCGGCTGTGGATAGTAAGATACATCCCCAGCAGCAAAACCAGTTGAAGGGAGATCCTGGCCAGAAGGTGGGGTAAACTTGAAAGCCTCGCCGGAAGGGAGTGTCAAAGAATCAGTCATAGGATTAAATGACAATTTGCCCGAGAATGACATGGCAGTTACGATAGTCGGAGAGGCAAGGAAGTTCATGGTAAGTCGATTTCCATCGTTCCTTGACTTGAAATTACGATTAAAACTTGTGAGAATCGCTAATTTAACAATTCCTATCAGTTTTTGTAGTGACTGTTTGGCGACAAATTACCGTTTTCTTCATCCTTCTTATCTTCTCGTTTCCACTATACGAGGCAAATATGACGAGGCAAAAGGTATCGATCAGAGAGGATAACCCACCTGTCCAATGCAAGGACCACATGCATTTGCGAGCACGACTGCCCCAACACCCTCTAAAGTTGCTGTGACATCATCCCGTTCCATAGTCGCGCGGATTTGCTCAGACCCAGGAGTACACAAAAAAGGAACCTACTCTTGGTCAGAATTAGCAAAAAGCCACAGTAAGCCACTTCCACCTTGGTTTGAATTCCTGCAGCTCGAGCTTGTCTAGCCAAATCCGCGACACGGGTCTAGAAGATTACAAAGTCAAGGTCACTAGTATGCCGAGAATGATGGAGATATCTCACCATGTCTTCATATGAGCTGTTTGTACAAGATCCAATGAGACCAGCAGAGAATTCATCCTTCCAGCCTTGATCTTTGACAAACGAGCCAAACTTTGAAATGGGTGTTGCTAGATCAGGGGTGAAAGGGCCATTGATAGTTGGTTCAATTTCCGACAGATTCTAGATGCCGTCAGCAAAAACTACTCAAAGTATAAACATGCCCACAATCTCAATGACTTCGTCATACTCGGCCCCATCATCAGGGCTAAGAAAACCTTGAGAGGCAGCTTCATCGGCCGCAGTGGCAACAGGGGCACGGCCAGTGGCTTTTAAATAAGCGCTCATCTTGGGAGTATAAGGGAAGGTTGAGGTTGTTGCGCCCACTTCGGCGCCCATGTTTGCAATAGTTGCCAATCCTGATCAGAATTACAAAGATCCGCCCTGCACAACGAGAGGGACATAACATACCGGTGCAAGACTGATTGAAGACACCAGGTCCAAAGTATTCTAAGATCCGACCTGTTCCACCCTACTGTCCTTCAGCACAGTATCACATATTCAAACTGGGAAGCTCACCCTGACAGTCAATCTACCGGCCAAATGAAGGATTAAATCCTTGGTCGTAGACCAGCCATTCAGAGAGCCTGTAAGGTGTATACCTATGCAGGCGTTAAAGGTCGAGCAGAAGCGAACAGTTACACACAACGCTCACCCACGACTTGCGGTGCTTTGAGCTCCCAAGGAGTCCCGGTCATTGCGTCCACAGCATCAGCACCTCCAACGCCAATAGCAAGCATTCCTAGACCTCCAGCATTGGGTGTATGAGAGTCTGATATTGTCAATCCTATATGAGAATGAATCAAACGACATTCCCACCTGTACCCAACCTGGAAGAATTTCCTTGAAAATTGCATCAACAGGTCAAAGGCGAGGAATCACTGACATCAACATTCCAGGAGCCGCATAGTTCTCCAGCACTATCTGATGAATGATTCCAGATCCAGGACGCCAAAATTCTATTCCGTACTTCCTGGCGGCACTCTCCAGGAATTCAAATACTTCTTGATTAGAAATAATCGAACGCTTTGACAGCGGAATGAGATTGGATGAGTATACATGAGCTATGTAAATACCTTCAAATCAGCATTGGCGCCTTCTGAGGCTTGGATCAGGTGGTCGCAGTGAATGCTTGTAGGAACTGCGCACTGGGGGAGACCAGCGCTCATAAACTGAAGGCTGAAGTGGGCTGGGTTTGATGGGGAAAGTTCTTGTCAAGCGTAAAACTTACAGCGCCATTCTATGTTCCAAAGATGAGTTAAATGAGCATCTCTCATAACAAATGGCGTACTGGGCAGAAGCATCCTGCATTGCAACTCTCTCGGGGTGAAGCTGGAGGTAGGCTTCCCCTCTAATTTTGCCACCTCCTGTCAGTGACTTTTCGGGGTCGACGAGATGGCTGTAAAGAATCTTCTCTGACAGCGTCAAGGGCCTATTCAGTATTCTTCGGACATGTTCAAGGTTCTGTATTAACTTTGCATAGGGTGGAGTTATTGAAGCGCAAGATTTCTCGACCAGCGGAACGTGTGTGGCAAGAGCACGTTTAAGGACATCCAGACCTCTCCGAGAGTGGATACGTGAACTTCGAAGCATCGCGTCTGCCAGTTGCAGCGAAACCGATTCCAGTCGCCAAAAATTATTCTCGGGTGATCGATGATATTCATTTACATATTACATAACTTGTCATCTGATAAATCATAATACGGCCAACAGATCAATTTGTTTCATATTATCTGCACGATAAAATTGTTAGCCCGGGGATAGGCTCCCAACATCACCTATCGAGCCCGCTGATACTTACCTTTCGAGAAAATACAGTGAATGCGAGATTTAAACCGCGAACGATCCTGTCAACCGAATGTCCCTGCTGCTTGCTCCTATTGAGATTCCATGAGTACCAGTAGGCACTTTCCAACGTTGGCTAACGACGTCCCAAAATGACAGATCATAACGAGAAAGTTGCATCGTCACCGTCTTGCTTTGCCCAGACATGAGATAAATGCTATCAAAACCTTTCAAGTTCTTCGGTGCAGACTGGACGGCAGCTGGGGGCGTAGTATACAATTGAGGGATCTGACAAAAAAGAGAAATTGTGGTAAGTAATTGCCTCGGACAGAAATATTGAATCCGTACTTCGTGTCCAGCAACTGTCCCAGTGTTCTGTATAGTGAATGTTACGGTGATTACTTTAGTATGCAACCTTGTAAAATGATTCAGTGGACGTTCTTCTGCAACTGTTCAGGTTCTTACCAAGGATCAAGTGCCGATCCAGTGGGTGCGCTTCCCCCTACGGTCGAACCCGAAATACTGATGCTGGAATATTGGAATGTTGTATAGGAAAGGCCAAACCCGAATTCAAATCGTGGCGCAATGCTGTTCTGGTCAAAGTGACGGTAGTCAACAAACAGCCCTTCGTTGTATGGTATAGGCAGTATTGATCCACTAGAGCTGTATATGACTTGAGCCGCATAATCGGAGGCACTTTTCCCGATGGTATAAGGCAAGCGACCACTAGAAACATGCTAAACTTGAATTTTCTCCCCAGTGTGCAGCTGATGACAGATATACCTTGGATTGTAAAGGCCATAAAGAATATCAGTGACAGAATTTCCTATCAAACAAGTGAGCTGTTTTATAAAAAAGCGAACCAAGGATACGTGCCAGCTTCTTGACCGGGTAAGCCGCTCCAGACCTTTATAGAGCGAGCAGAAGTGATATGTCACTATGATCAGTCCCACATCCACTTACCACAGCGGTCACTGAACGGTATTTAAACAAGTATTAGTGGTATACAATCGACAGCGCTCGCGGGAGAGCGAAACATACCATTAACATGATTGATCCAAGCTTCCATTATGATGGGGCCAACGCTATTTACGACAACGATGGTGTTAGGATTGGCACTAGCAACTTTGGCGACGAGTGCATCCTGTTTTATAAAACTTGTGTTAATGACATGAGGGAACAAAGCAGATTACAGACCCCTCCATGCCAGGCATTCAAGTCATTACGATCTCCCGCATTACCTATTTTCATCAATGATCAAGATCACCAAGCACATGACTAATGAGTCAATCAAACCTTCTACAGTAAGATAGCCTTCTCCGGAGTCGGCTATTCACTTGCGTATAAGAGAGTTTGAGACCAGGGGACAGCAGATGGCGAACCTGTAATGAAGACAATAGCAACATCTTTTCCCGATGCTACATTGGCAGCAGCATTGAGGTCTGTGTCACTCAAGGAGGAGGATACTGTTGTCCCCACTGCGTTGGCTTTGGCAGTGATGGCATCCAGTGGCTGAAAAAAGTGATGAACGCCGAGTGCAATGAACAGGACAATAAATCTGCAAACCGTGATCAAGTATGGGAATTCCGCTGTACCACTACCCCATCCTGAACAGAATTTGGTCATACCTGATCATCTTATGGTTTACTCTTTTGAGACTCACCCATAGCCAGCACTCCATCATCTCCGGATCTGTCGGGGTAACTACGAAAGAGAATCGCTCTATATGGCAAAGGGATATTCATAAACGGCGTACCCATTCGGTCCTCGGGAACTGGGGCCAGCACCATTACCGACAATCCCTATGGATTTCGGAGAGACGAGAGGTAGAGTGTTTTCCACATTTTTCAACAACACAGTTGATGCTGCACCAATGCTACGGATAATACTGGCCATCCAGCATCATAATTTTTTAGCATCGTCATAAGAATGATGAAGGATTTGCCTAACGTTTTATGATCCGCCTGAACATTGACGTGCGTGTTTACTGGTGCATTGATATCCCACGCGTCAAAGTTGACAGCTGGAAAACCTGAATCTTGCCCGACTAGATACCTGTGTGGGCTAAACAAAGGGAAGAACAAAAAAAGTAATTTCTCGTACCAAGCTGCAAGAATACGGAGTGCCATGTCCTGTTCAGTTCAAGTAAATATTTTGATAGAGTGTATCGTGAACTCTGGACATACGTCAATTCGAGACTGGGGAACAGATCCGGATTGGACGGCGTCGACCAACGCTTGCCCAAAATAGGTAGTACCTTGTGGTTTGATCAATACTACTGCCTAATTTTTCAATCTGACCATACCTGACCCCGATGAAATATCACCTACAAGAATATCAAACATAGCATCAGCATGAGGCAAAGTTGAACATTACCTGGCATTGTCATCTGTCGTTATTGTCCTGGTATTAATAGGCATGTAAATGAAATGGATTAAAGTACTTGCATCGAGACCGCTGTTGATTGACAAGGTTGAGTGCTGTAGGGAAGACATCACATAGGTGCTCATCAACGAAAAGACGCTGAACTGTCATACAGTCGCCCACCAATCTGGAATCATGTATGCCTCAGCTTTCTAATATGGTAAACTGTCGATGGTCTATACCTGACATAACATCTACCAGAAATATCAGGACACGGAAATTATGATACAAGTTGGTTGCTTACATCCAGGGAATCCGAGTTCATCCTTCAGAATACCGTTCAAAGTCTTGTTATTCTCGCAAGCATAGCTACCGTTGACTAGTGACGCGCTTCAATAACACTCGTGTGGCAGTCAAGGAACTCGGCTCACTTTGATCTTCGGGGCAGACAAACCCTTGAGTGCAGAACTAGAAGTGGTATTGAACAGACTCAACTGTAACTGCACATGACGGACGCGACGTTGGCTTGTACGCTGCGCAGAAACTCAACAAAGATATGTCACCAAATTACGTTGAAGACCAAAAGACAAAACATACAGGGGCAGTATAGATTTCATGTTCCTAACGACATGCAGAGAGCTCAAAAGACGGACTGAGGGATAAAAGAACTTACAGTCCTGAAAGCAGCAAACATCGGTAAGTTCTCCAGTCAAAATGAAACAATAGATACCTGTCATCGACATTTGAGGAGCTGGAGCCTCGGAAATGTTCTTGTTCGTTATTAATGTAGTGCTTTGCGCAAGCTGCGCGGTGGCATAGGTTGGAGGAAGGAATCCAAGCAGGATCAGTCTGACATACCTTGTACACCTTGGGATTGAATTCCAGTGATTACTTCGAAGGCGGCCTCTCCAGAAAGATACGGATCACCGCCAAAGCTAAGCCAGAATTACTAGGTGCTACCTACTACGTGGAAACAAGGTTTACCTTTCCCAGTTTCTCCCAGCGGCAGGAGCACGGACGATATTCCTACAAGGTATTCAGATGCATACCAGGAAATATAAAGTTGAACCTACATCATCGGGGTAAGCGCGACATTTATGCCTTTTCCTCGGAACTCAGCACCAATGGCGGCTCCATGTTGCGCCATGAGTGTACGGTTAAAGGTAGCTGCTACGTTGATGCCACTGGCCCGCGAAACAGGTTTTTTAGATAATCCAAGGATGATCCTCGAATAGAAATAATCTATCACTTACGTGGCAAAAGCGGAGACGTTATCCGCAAAACGAGCACCGACAGGTCCATCTGTTAAAAATTGTAATCTGAAGCTAAGTTGGGTAGCGTGATACTACGTGCCTTCAAGACAGAGTCCCGGAAAATTTATGGATTCAATGGGCGGAGTGTTTCCGACGCAGTGTCCTGTGAAATGATTGCGGCTCGACATCGGGGATTTGTATAAATAACGGACCTTTCTCCCACTGAACACCTATAACATAATTAGAAGTGGGTAATGAAGATGACATCTGGTTTGTGCAATCACCTGTAGCAAGATTAACCTTGTCCGTTAACGATAGTTGAGCGACCGCGGTTCGGGCCTGGCGTACTATGTTTAGCTATGCTTGCCATATGGGGGCAGAGAGGTCCACCTTCGTGTATGCAGCGGCCCATTCTGGAGATAAATTCGCTTGTATGACAGTGGACAGGACGAAGCCCTGTTGTGCGGAATATTGATCACCTAATGTACTTGATGAGTCAGGAGAACTTGTCGAAGTCGTCGAAGTTTGAGCCGAGATAGTAGTGCTCGATGATATCGTATCAGAAGTTGGCGAAAAAGCAGGAAGGGATTGATAACAGTCGCCTGGTAACATACTTCAGACGTAGTTCAAGGCAGCAGTGATATTTTTTCTTACAGGAATTCAACATGCCAACTGCGCCGCTGACACAAGTTGTTCCTCTTGTCCTACAGAACATATCCAATATTTGTCCACAACAATTCAAAAGATACCTACCAGTTGATACCTTCACACTGGGCATACAGCGACTGCTGAGCTACAGCAGTGCTGACGAATGCGAGTAATTGTAATCCTCCAGGACGGCGAATTTGCATGGTACTATGTATCATGACCGTGAAACGCATTCCCTCGGGCCTTTAAGGATCTCGTGGAAGAAGACGCGAATCATCCTCGGCAAGCGCAGAAACGGTGTATGCGAAAGAAGGGCTTTTCGTGGACAGCTATGTCTCTTGCAGATCCATACTTACGCAAACCTGAGGCCTGAGAGGGCCTGAGCCATAAGAAGCAATCCTGCTGATAACAATTACTGTTTATAAAATATCTCGAGCCTTCTGTTCTTGCACTGGTGTGTCTGGGACAATTAGTGACCATTTTGGACGTGCGTTTTCCGGCCGGCTTAAGCTCACATAGGCACCCTTCCAAAACGTGGGAGGTACTTATGAGGCTAGAGCTCAAACCTGGACTTACCTGGGATAAATTAGTGACCATATGTGGTGCCTAGTGGCCCTCGTCCATACATGTCACTAAACGTGTTTTAGTGACCATTTTTGGAAGTGCGACTCGGAATAGTGACCATATATGGATGGTTTATGCCATACTTATGGTTGGCTGGCCACTAGGTACGGCCATAAGAATTTGAAAACACAATCTCATGAGTATTTCATGATAGAGAGCGAGAGGAATTGATAATCTCTAGCTTGGTCAGACTCGGATATGTACTACACTGAAAATGAACCACTGACAGTTTAAACAAGTGCCATGTAAGTTGCACTATACAAATGCCCAAGGGGTGGTCACATGTGAAATTTGTCATATCAGGTTGGGTAGGTAGGTCAAGGCCATGGGCTGTTAAAAATTTTTTGGAGGGGGGTAGGGCAGGTATATAAAT
>JAGGAW010025887.1:0-19117 GCA_017657375.1 Termitomyces sp. T27 | reverse complement strand
GGAGTAATTGATGTCATCAATACTTGATTCACTCCCTCTTTTCAAACTCAGCCCAGCTCAGTACTATACAATTGTTTTCCATGCTTCTGAAGCCCATCCAACTTGGTCTAGCAAATCCTCAGACTTGTTCTCTTTGGATCTCCCTCTGCTAGGTCAGTAGTTATGCTTGTATACAATAGTACATTACTCAATATACTTTGGATCTTTCTCTGCTAGCTGTGTAATTGAGCCATAGCCTCCAGAGGTCACCCTTACAACCACAGGCCAATGAGTCATATAGTGTTAGTCATCAGCTACTAGCAATGTAGTATATAAGGCAGTCTGCAGGATAGAATATCCTCAGACCAAACAATAGCAGCGTTCACCAGTCTTATTCACTGAACTAACAATAAGCACACTCAGTGCTGCATCTGCCTCCTTGCTTGTCTCTTCTGCACTCCTCTGCTCCTTGCTGGCTCCTTGCCCACCTTGTTGCTCACTCATTGTTCTGCTACTTGGCTGTAGGCTCCTTAGTTGCATGAGTATTTCATGGGTTGTCATTACCCTTACAAGTAGTCGAGGAGGTCAGCAATTTTGCTAAGGAACTGAATTAAGCCAGGGCTCAAAAAACCCTGATCTGAGATGCAATCATGAACTGAGCATGAACAAGCACATCCCTGGCACTTGGTAAAGTTATGGTGTTAGCATTAGCAACACCATTGTTGCTAATGCAAGAATAATGCAAGAAGAAGGAACTAGTGAATAAGGAGAGGATGGGTATAATGAGGGGCAATGAACTAAGAAGGGGAGGACTATGGATGAGATGTTAGTGGCTGTAAGAGGGTGGCTGAGGAGCCTGGAGACCAGATCAGAACAGGACTTACATGAGTGGAAGTGGGAGTACTTTGCAAAGTTCACAAGACAATTCTTCTTAAGAGGAGATTGTATAAACAAGAAGAACAAGGGAAGCACATGTTGGTGGTGGCAAAAGATCAGCAGACATACATGTTAAGAGCCATGCATGACATGCTGAGGAGAAATGGAAGCAGACATAAGGTGGTACATAGAAACTACAAAAAGATAACCACAAGTAGATTAGTCAGTAGCTGTTTGAGGAGGTGATATTCAGGTGGGGATGTATATGCACTATCATAACAGATAATGCTGGACAATTCAAGAAGGTCATCCATTGGTTGGAAAAGAAGTATGGAATAAGGGGTATCACTATCACACCATGTAACTCATAAGCCAATTGGAAGGATAAAGAGGCTGCATTGGGACATCTGCCAAGCTTTGTTCAAGGCATGTGGGGAGGATCAGAGCAAATGGTACTGATTCTTCTGGCATATTATATGGGCAGATAGGATTACTGTGAGAAAAAGGTTTGGATGCTCATTGTTTTTTATGACAATGGAAGATCTAGTGGAGGCAACTTGGCTAGCAGAATGGCTAGAGGGACTGGTTAGTATGGAGGAACTGATTGGTTTGTAGGCTAGAGCTTTGGCAAAACACTATTAGCACATTGAGGAAATGTGGTTGCAAGTAAGTAAAGAAAAGCTAGCATGGGCAGAATGGTACACATGGAAGCATGAAGCATCAATCAATGAGTACTTGTTTAAACTGCTTGACTTGGTCTTGGTATGGGACTTGCAAGCAACCAAGTCTTTAAGTAGTAAGATGGCAGCCTGGTATTTATGACTGATGGTAGTACTTATCCAGACTCAAGGAGGTAACTACATAGTGGCAGAGTTGAATGGTTCCATCTGGCAAGAAAGAATGGCAGCATTTTGAGTGGTGCTCTACAAGGCATGCAAGAAGATAGATTTGCTAAAAGGGCTGGAGGAGTGGATCAATATCATGCTGAGTAAGCTGAGGGAGTTGCATAAAGATAAAGGAAGTGATGAGGACATATATTTCAAAGGTGTGCAGCTAGGAGGACAAGTCAGTGAGGAGCTTGATGATGAGTCAGATTCAGAATCAGGAAATGAAGACACACAATAACAGAGCAAAAGGATTAAAAAGAAAAGTGCAAGCAAGCATAGTTTGATTGAAACAAGGCTATACAGAACTATAGGTAATGAGTAGAGAAGGAGATCCTAGATAGCACTAATGATGGTGGCATCAACTTTGTCCTCCTTAGGATTGACAATCTCAATGTTCTCATTGACCAGCACTTAAGGAGGACAAGTAGTCAAAAAGGGGCAAGAAAAGGAAAAGGGGCTTACACATTTGGATGACTTGGAAACTTGAAGATTAGTGAGCACAGTTCCAGTTTTCTTGACTTCTTAGTTGTCAAGAAGGGTGTGGATGGTTTCATGGTGCTGGATAAGTTGTTTGCAGGTTTGGTGAGCAATGTCAAGACTAAACAGTTGGTAGCAGGCAGATTGCTCAAGGACCTTGGAACATTCAATAAGGTAGTCCTTAGAAAGCTTTCCATAGTCCTTGAGGAGCTTTTCAACTTGTTTAATGAGATTGAGTGCAAAGATGCTGCTAGTTTTGTAGCTGGCTGCACAGGAAGTCAGTTAAATTGTGGGAAGGAATAAAGCAACAGGAACATGCAGATGGAAGGAGAGACTGTGGCTTTCTTAAGGTCTGGGGCTTCATCGTTCATGATCTTGAGAGAGGCAATGTCAGCCAAGAGCTAGTAAAGGGCATCAAGAATGGCAGGAATATGTGTGGTAAAAACACTCATGCGGTGAGCCTTACACTTGCTAGAGCAGAAAACTGGCACACCAATCATCTTGACATCACTGTTATGTTCACAGCTGCAGGCACAGTAAGCCTCTTGTTTGTGCTTCTTGATCTGAGAAGCAATAAGACCAGTTAGCAACAGGGAGGAGGTAACTTACCTTGGCATGATCCTTGGCAGCTTGTGCAGAACAATAATCTTTAATCATTTTAAGGATGGAGTCAGCAACGCAGCACCAGTTCTTGACACTAGCTAAAGTGCAAGCAAGACTGCAGTTGATGGCTTCTTGGATGCCAAGGAGGGCTTCATAGATGCCAGCTTGGTCAGCAATGCACTCAAAATTAGCAGTGTCTTGGAAAGATTGGAGGGGTAAGGCATTACTGGAAGGAAGTAGGAAAGAGAAGTGAGGCCTATAAGTTTGGTAATGGTGATGTGGTATGTGACCATGGCAGAGGTGCCATGCACTTTTGCATCCTCACAGAGGCTAATAAGTGCAGGTGCAAAGGAAGGATAGTGTTGAACACCACAAATTTGCTGAGTTTGAATGTTGCATATCATAGCATTCTTGAGAAGGGTGTAAGGATTGGTGGATATGACTACAGGGGCCTTTTTCAGACCAGTGGGAAGGGCTATTGAGAGTAGAATGGGATTGGAAGGAGCAGAAGGGAAAAAGAAGAGGGGTTTTATATAGCAAAGTGTGTTGGATACAGATGGAAAAGGAGGCAAAAAATGTTTTCTCAAAGGCCAATAGGCAGGATAGGGCATGACACTGGACTGGGTTTGTGGTGGGTGTGGGAAGTTAGCATGTGATTCTATAAGTTAATGACTGGGGGCAGTCATGATTTTTATGGGGGAAAGATGATACAACACAAGGCCTAAGCCTATGTAAGATAAAAGTAATAAAGGAAAAGAACAAGTAAAGAGGACATACCAAGTAGAAAGAAAAAATAAGCCAATAAACTGATGGAAATAAGAAGAAACACAAACACACAATGAAACAATGGGAAAAGGCAGGAAACAAGTGTAGAGATGCCAGCAGGTATGCTTCAGAGATGGTGATAGGTATGATGTTAGCATTGGCTGGAGCGACTGATGGGGAAGTGTCACCAAAATTAATAGGCACCTGTACAAAAAGGCAAATAAGTATGCAACATGTGATGACTGAAGGTGGCAATAGACCTGCTACAGGGCAAAGTTGAGAATGAAATCACTGCAGAATAAGGATGAGACAACTTACAGGTGCAGCTACTAACAGAAGAAGCCAGAAAAAGCAGGAGCAGATATGTTGGGCATCAAGTCCAAAGGAAGGAAAAGGTTGGGACATTAAGTTTTAACTGAAAACAAGAGGACAACCAGATTGAGAAGAGTTTGGTGAGGGAATAGTAATGCCAAGAAAAGGGTCTGGGAGTCTGTTCACTGTGAAAGGAGTATAAAGAGGAGAGGAGCACAGTGGGTATAGGCAAGTATTGCCTCAGTTTAGACTTGGAGTCCAACAGGGAGTGGATGTCCTAGGTCTTTTTGGTTGTGAGGACTTCTTACAGGTTCTGATAGGTTAAGAATACAAAGAACATTCAAAACTAAAACATAAAAATAAAAACACCTATTTGAGCATAACCACTCCATGTGACTAAGAGTCCAAGATTCTGCAAAAAGCCCCAGAACTAAAAAGTGCCTACACTGCACATCAATAGGTCTTCTCCATTGTTTGCCATTGGATAGGGATCAAGAAAAGTGTGAATTGTGAGTATTTAGGAAGCCACTGTGGTGTACTGGTAAAGCATGTTATACTCTTGTACCAGCGCAAACACCCATGTGGATTTGAGTCCCAGGTCTGGCATAACATCTTGTATTTTTGGTTTTCATTGACTTTTGCAAAGTGTCACTGAACAGACTAGTCCAATGGATTGTGATTTCTACCAACAGCTTTTAGTGTAGTGAATCTGGTGGAACTGGACTGGACATTCAACAGACCTAGTGGACATCCCTTAGTTCCTTGTCCATCATTTTCTCATATGGCATTTTGTGTACTTCCTACCTTTTAACAGCTTTTGATCTTTAACAGATTTTGAGTTCTTACAATACATGTTTGTGATATTTGTCACTATGACTATTCATCATCATGACTATTCATTGCTAGTGACCTGGTTGCTAGGCTGCTAGAATCTTTTCTTTATAGCCTAGTAGATACTGCTAGAACTTCATTGCCTGATAAAAAGTATAATGAAAAGAAACATTGCACAAATAGTAAGTAAGCATGTAGATATGTGCTGTGACATTAACTGCATTGCTCAGCAGTGCAAGTCAACCAATGCCCAAAGATTATAGTGACCAAGGTTTCCTTCACCAAAGTCACATCAGAATATGATGAAGATACACTCTTTGCTGAAATTCTTAAACACCTAGAAGACTACAATGGATATACTTGCATAAAATATTGAGACTCCATAGTCTCCATAGCTCAATTAAGAGTGATCACAACTTAAAGTTCACATCGGCATGAACCACACAAGATCTTAGGAGCCAAGCTCCTAATGTCTACATTGTTCCATCCTCAGACTGATGAGCAGATAAAGTGCACCAACCACAATGTCAGTCAGATATTGCATACTATTGTATGCTCAGACCAGAAGAATTGGATCAACAGGATTCATCTTACCAAGTTCACAATTAACACAAGTATCTCAGAGATGACAAGGTATGTGCTATTTGAGCTGAACAGCAGGTATATGCTATTGTTGATCCATTTGGACTCTGCAATCCTGAGAGGGATCAAGGACTTCACCCACCAAGCTCTATTGAACTTGGTAACAGCACATGATGTGATTATAGAAGCGCATGTATTCTAGATGCACAACATGAACTCACATTGCCAGTTTGATCCTGAGTTGTCGAAAGGTGCCCTTGTGTACCTTTCTACAAAGAATTTGAACCTGCCCAAGAGTAGAGCTCATAAACTCTGTCCTAAGTGAGTAAGCCTATATAAAATCACTGAAGTTCTTTCTGAGATTTCAAACTATATATTGGAGTTGCTAACAGCACTCCAGGAATGATGTGTCATTTCAAAGTTCCACATATTGTTATTATGCCCTATGAGTTCCTCAAGGTGTGATGCCCTAGATCATGCTCAGAGATGTGCTTCAAAACTTATATAAACATCTTCATCAGCCTATTTCTCATTCTGATTGAGACACAATAGGTTTGATAGGCAACAGGCAGTGATGCAAGCATTTGGAAGGTGTTGCAGGAGGCATACAGGATTGTTAATGGACAGCAATTTCTTGCTTTTATTTACAGGCTTTTAAACACTTACATATAGATTCATGCTGTTTTGAAATGATTGCATGACAATAGACTTTTTAGAAAGGGTTGAGTAGCTGATGGAGAGAAGCATGCAACAGGTTTTTAAGGGGAGTGAGACATATACCAGAGCACAGAGTTGATTAGAGGGGTGGGTGCTAGTGGCTATCAGATGATCATGACAATGATCAGAGATGTGGACCAGTTTTAGGCAGAGGGATTGGATTACTCATTTTATATAATCAGACAGGACTGTACTTATAACTGCATTAAATTGTCAGGAGACTCTCCATTTCCCTCCTTCTCTCCTGTCTACATCCCTTCCCCAATCTCTCTCCTTATCTTTGCCTTTGATACTCCTTCACCAGCCCTATCTTTTGGTCCTACTCTCAACCCTCAGACTGCAACGGTTCTCCAGTGATAATTGCAATAAGTCTCACTCACCTCCTAGTGCTTTGGGCAGTCCTGGCAATTTCTAGAGTTCTGATGCCATTAAGTCATATCTGCATTGAGCAGTTATGGCAAACTCTGAAGTTTGGATCATTTTCAGAGATTTTTCCCTTTTGGATTTTCTGAGGCTTAGGTATACTGTACAGTTGTTTTCCATGCTTCTGAGGCCCCAGAAGCATCCACACTTAGCATTGAGAGTTCCTCAGACTTGTTCTCTTTGGATCTTCCTCTGCTAGATGAGTAGCTATGCTTGTAGACACTGTACAGTACTGAATATACTTTGGATCTCTCTCTGCTAGCTGTGTGACTGAGCCATAGCTCCTAGAGGTTGCCTTTATAGCAGAACAAGTCTCTAATTTCAGTCTGGGAGCTCCTCTTTAGCTTGCCTTGAATTCTTATTGCCCCTAGAGCTGTCTCTCCTTCACTGAACTGTCTTTTCTGTCTCCTTGGCCTCCATGACCCAATTAGCTCCTCCTGTTGACCCTCTTGCAGACTCTACCCCTCAGGACAATGCCTGGAGCTGGCTGCTCACTCTAGAAGCCCAGGTACAGGCCACTCAAGCCTCCCTCACTTCATACATGACTGAATTCACTGGACTTTATTAGACCATAGACACCATCTCCCAATCTCTCCAGGCACTTTTAAAGCACCTCACTCCATCCTTACCCAGTGTCCCTGCATCTCCTCCTCCTAGAATTGACCCCTCTTTGACTTGTTTTGCCACTCCTACTGCCCAATATGCCAGAATTCTATGCTCTGTGCTTCTGAATGCATATGACAGAAGTCAGGCTATGGGAGAATAGTTCCTCCAGTCCTGCATCACTTATATCCAGCTTGCCAGTAATGCCTTCACCTCAGACACATTGAAAATCATTTGGGTTCTTTCCTACATGAAGGCAGAGCACACGTCAACATACATGCTCTGCATGTTCTGATGCCCCAGCAGTGTTAACAGTTTTGCTGACTGGGCAGCCTTCAAAGCTGAGTTCTGCACTGAGTTCTTCTCTCTGGACTCAGCAAAGACAGCGGCCCTTTCCCTCTGTGACTTAGACTAATATAGTCAAGAGAAGCGCACACTCAATGAGTATATTGACTTGTTTCAAGTGCTGGTTGAGCAGGCAGGTTACCCAGATGGCTTTCAGCTTTGCCTTACCTTTTGAGACAGTCTACATCTCATTCTTGTGAATTGTATTGACAATTTGGCTGAAGGTAGGCCCAACAATGAGAGTATTGAGTTCTGGTTCAAGGTGGCTTGAAAGCAGTGGCAGTTGATAGAACTGAAGTGTGAGTTATGTCGCCTTCAGTTGTTTGCCATGATGCCTCGCATTGCTGCACCCCTGCACACTGTTCCCCTCTCTTCTGCTTTTACCACCATGTTATCTTGCCCATCTCCCTCCACTCCCATGCATGCAACCACTTCCTTCTGACCACTGCTAGCTGGCATACCCATGGACATAGGTTTGTTACCTTTTACTGCTCAAGCACAAAGAGCTCTTTTTACAGCTGCACATGGCCAAGGATGCTTCTGGCAGCCCTTTACCAGATGCAGTAGGAGCAGAGCCATCTTCAGAAGAGGCAGTGAGTTCTGCTGCCCCCCTCCCCAAGGTAGAAGAGGATTTTTAGTGAAGCAATGGATGAGTTGTATGCCTCCACTGCTTGGTACTAACTGGTTTGCATGTCTATCTGTAGAATCAGTGAATACATTCCTTGTTGTTGATGCTCCTTCTCTGAAATCTGAGACTGTAAACGCCCTCTTTGATGTACAGAACACCCCACCAGCTGCAGACTTAGCTGAGCCACCATCTTCTCCTCCCATACCATGTTGGCACATTTCTGCCTGGGAGTGCCACTTACCATGTCAGTATGTTGTTGCCTCTATGCCATCCCTCAACTCTCTCCATCTCAATGTTAAAATCAAGATGACTGATATGCAACAAAACTATAGCATCTCTATGCTTGTAGATAGCAGTGCCATGGGTCTGTTCATTGATGTTGCATATATGAAACAACACCACCTCACCACCTGCCCTCTTACACTCCCCATCCCCATATATAACATCAATAGCACATGCAATGAAGCAGTGAGACCATGTGATCAAGCTCATTTCTGATGTGAAACCATCTAGCTGCAAGGTGTATCTGCTGGCTCCTTGGAAGCAAGATGAGCTAGATGCATTCTTAGAAAAAAACCTTGATTCAGGTTGAATATGTCCTTCTAAGTCACCAATGGCCTCCTCTGTCTTCTTCATCAAGAAGAAAAATGGGTCTCTATGTTTAGTTCAGGACTATCATGTCTTGAACATGATGAGAGTGAAGAACCACTACCTCTTGCCACTCATCTCTGAACTTGTCAACAACTTATGAAGTATGTGCTACTTCACAAAGTTGGATGTTCACTGGAGCTACAATAATGTGCGCATCAAGAAAGGAGACAAGTGGAAAGCAGTATTCTGAACTAATCACAGACTCTTCAAACCTCTAGTAATATTCTTTGGCCTCACTAACAGCCCAGCCACCTTTCAGACAATGATGAATGACATATTCTGTGACCTCATTGCAGAAGGTGTTGTTTGCATGTATCTCAACAATATCCTCATCTACACTAAGACATTGGAGGAACATTGACAGATTACATGTGTCATCCTAGAATGCCTCTGCCAACACCAGCTCTACCTCAAGCCAGAGAAGGGCAAGTTTGAGCAAACCAAGGTTGAATACTTTGGGCTAATCATCTTGCATAGAATAGCTGAGATGGACCTAGTGAAGGTGGCAGGAGTGGCTGAGTGGCTGGAGCCAAGGAACAAGAAGGAAGTGTAGGCCTTCCTAGGCTTCACTAACTTCTATTGAAGGTTCATTCAAGACTTCTCTCATCACGCTCATCTGCTCTTTGACCTCACAGTTAAGGACAGTGCATGGTGATGGGGAGCACCACAGCAAGATGCCTTTGATGCCCTCAAACAAGCTGTTACTTCACAACCAGTCCTCCTCTTTCCTAACAACAACTCTCCCTTCTATGTTGAAGCAGATAGCTCTGACTTTGCTACAGGAGCAGTCTTCTTGTAACAGTTAAAGAAGGACAGTAAGTGGCATCCTGTAGCCTTCTACTCCAAGAGCCTGAATGCAGTAGAACAGAACTACAAGATCCACAATAAGGAGATGCTTGTGATTGTTTAATCCTTCAAAGAATGGCAGCATTTCCTTAAGGGTGCATGGCACAAGTTTGAAGTCTGGATGGACCACAAGAACCTCAAGTACTTTCAGATGGTGAAGAAGCTCAATTGCCATCAAGCTCATTGGTCCTTGTACCTAACCAACTTTGACTTCTTGCTGCACTACAAACTCAGATGGAGTTGTCTTGGCAAGTAGATCATAGTACAGGGTTGAATGACAATGACAACATCATCCTCCTCAAACCAGAACTCTTTGCCATCTGTGCTCTTGAGGGTATGGCTGTCCAAGGGAATGAGGTGAATATCCTCAAGGACATCTGGTGAGGAAATTGGGAGGGCCTGCAAGAGGACATAGTGGGACAGGCAGCAATAGCGTTGCAAGTGAATCAAGGTAAAGGTGTTAAGTCCATGCATATCGATAAATGGGCTCTTGAGAATGGCCTTCTAATCTCCTGTGAGTGCATTTACATCTCTAACATGCTAGAACTATGAAGGCACATCCTTGAGCAGCACCATGATTCATGCATTGCAGGTCATCCAGGCAGGTGGAAGACTCTGGAGCTGGTATCCTGAAACTACTGGTGGCTTCAGATGTCTTGATATGTTGGCTCTTATACCAGCACCTGCAACCTATGCCTACAAACCAAGCCTCATCACCAGCTCCCCATGAGCCAGCTTTACCCTCTCCCTATTCCTGCCAAATAATGGAGCATGGCATTCATAGACTTCATTGAAAAATTGCCAGATGTACATCGGAGAACAAATTGGTAAATGAGTTTGTGGATAAGATGAAGAGGGTGCAGGAGGAGGCAAAAGCAGCACTGACAAAAGCCAAGGATGACATAGTGCATTACTACGACTAAGGCCACACACCTGCATCCAAGTACCAGCCTGGCGACTAAGTCTACCTAGATACATCTGACATCACCACGACATGACCATCACAAAAGCTCTCTTATTGGCAGCTAGAGCCATTTATGGTGGAGTGACAGGTGAGTCCCCTAGCCTACCACCTGAATTTGTTAGTAGGTATGCAACAACTTCATTTGGTCTTCAATATGGTGAAGCTGTCCCTGGTGCCTGATGATCTAATCTCTAGTCGTTGCTCTAAACTGCCACCACTGCCAATTCTGGTCAACAACCAAGAGAAGTATGAAGTGGAGGAAATACTAGACAGCTGCCTGTTCTAGTAGAAGCTTCAGTTTAAGGTGAAGTGAAAAGGATATAGCTGAGAGGATATATCTTGGAAACTAGGAAAATGTTCATGTACCCAGCCAGATCCAAAAATTCTACTAGCATCATCCAAATGCATCAAGGGCCATTTGAGGGATCTACTCTGTATCATCAGCCAACATAGCCATCCAGAACTTCTTCTACCCTGCATGCTAGAGGGGAGGTGATGTCAGGGGACTCCTCATTTCCCTCCTTCTCTCCTGTCTACATCCCTTCTCCAATCTCTCTCCTTATATTTGCCTTTGATTCTTCTTTACCAGCCTTATCTTTTGGTCCTACTTCTAACCCTCAGACTGCAATATTTCTCCAATGGTAATTGCAATAAATCTCGCTCACCTCCCAGTGCTTTGAGTAGTCCTAGCAATCTCTGGAATTCTAATGCCATTAAGTCATATCTGCATTGAGCAGTTATGGCAAACTCTGGAGTTTGGATCATTTTTGAAGATTTTCTCCTTTTGAGTTTTCTGAGGCTTAGGTGTACTGTACAGTTGTTTCTGCTTCTGGGGCCTCAGAAGCATCTACACCTAGCATTGAGAGTTCTCTAGACTTGTTCTCTTTGGATCTTCTTCTACTAGGTGAGTAGCTATGCTTGTAGACACTGTACAGTACTGGATATACTTTGGATCTCCCTCTGCTAGCTGTGTGATTGAGCCATAGCTTCCAGAGGTTGCCCTTACATAAATCATGTAGAATACATCTTCTGTTTTCCTCAGTATTGTGTATCTGGTTTTGGTGTCTTGCACCCATCTGTGCAATTATGATATGGCACTAGCTTCATCAATTACACATCCTCTGGCTATGTACTTTCTGTGTTCATACTGAGACTACAAGCAAAGTTTTACAGACTTTTTTTGACATGTCAAGATCTTGGTCTATGCAGCCAGATCTCTCTTTCACAGTTGGTGACCACCACAGGGGGGATTTGATCTGGCTTTCAACTCTGATGTTGTCAAATACACATACATCCACTTTTACTGTCAAAAAGACCAAAAGACCAACATACACTCACATATATTCATACTTGGAGACTAGTACTATAGTCAGAAGGGAATGATGTCTGCCTCTAGCTTAAGTTTATTGAGCATTGTGACACTGATGCTGATATCAGAAGGAAAAATGGCACCATATTTTAGTGGGAAGCACATAGAAGACTTCTTAGACTCATTGAAACAACATGCAAAGATTACACAAGTCTCACAGGTTTTGTTACTGTCATACATCCTCTAATATTGATTGACAAAGGTGAAGAAGGTTATCATGCTATTGAGGCTGTAGGAAGGAAACAACTGGGATGGGATTTGGATGACATTGGAAAACTTGTATGGAGAAGATGAGGACAAGCCAAATATGTTCTTAGAGAAATTGCAAATGTGAATGGACCAGCATGAGGAAAGAGGAGTGGTTGAATCACTGAAAGATATGAACAAGTACTATTAGGAGTTTACCCAGCTGTTGGCCTGTGTTTCTATTGAGGGATCCTGGAAGGATTGTGAGTAAGAGTAAAAGAAATGGATTCTGAAGGATAAGAGGAAGCAGTCTGACATATCAACAGTGATGGATCTTGTGAGATACATGAGGGAGAAGTTTAGAGAACTGGACATCAATTCAAGGGTGAGAGAAGTGTCATTGAAGGTGGAGGTGGATTTGGATGAGTCAGACTTGGGTGAAGATAGCAACAAGCTGCTGAAGAAGGTGAAGAAGATGAAGTTTAAGGTGGGACCAGGAAGGTGGTCAAAGAACAGGAGGTGAAGGCAGAAAGAGATGACAATGAAAGCCATATTGATCAGCTAACAAAGCAGATGGAAGAGCTAGCATTGGCATTTGGGAAAGTAGCTCGCATACAAGTACAAGGCATCTCAAACTATCTTCCATCATTCTTGGTTCACGTCATGCTTCCTAGAAGTAGCTTCTCGAACCCAAGACTAAATTAGCAGTGGTGCAGCATGTGTGGTGGTATTATGGTAAGGGCCTTGGAGGGACAGACATCTTCTTTGCTGAATTAGGGTTAGTGGCTTGGGAATTGTGAAGGATGCTGGACATTCCATCTGGAATGTATAAAATAAGGGCTGAAGTAAATGAGATGACAGTAATGGAGATTTCTGAGGTGGCAGATAAGGTGCAAGGGGTTGAAAGAGTCATCAACCCATCTTATGTGGAGGAAGGAAAAGGATGAGCTAGTTTTCTATTGCGACATTTTCTGTTGTGAGCAACCAATATAGAGTCTTACCTGAGCAGGAAATTTTAAATGGAATGATTCAGAGTTGTGGGCAAAATCTTTGTATGAGGACATCATCTGTTAGTTTGGCCACATTCCAGTATTTGTCATTGATGGAGGGACTATAAAGGCAACCTCTGGGGGCTATGGCTCAATCACACAGCTAGCAGAGAGAGATCCATAGTATATTCAGTACTGTACAGTGTCTACAAGCATAACTACTCACCTAGCAGAGGCAGATCCAAAGAGAACAAGTCTTGAAAATTTCCAATGCTAGGTGTGAATGCTTCTGAGGCTCCAGAATATACATAAGCCACAGAAAACACTAAAAGAAGAAAACTCCTGAAAATGATGAGTCCAGTAATGGCAGTAATCCCTCTGTGATGGGAGTGATGGAACTTGGAACCTTGCTACAAGAACCAGAGCAGCCCAGAGGATGAGAGTGGGACCAATAGGTAGGGCTAGGCAAAGAGGATAAGATCAGATAATAAAAAGAGAGAATAGAGACTATGTAATAGGGGAAAATGGGGATCCTCTAACATTACCCCCCCTCTAGCATGCAGCATCTCAAAGTGCAGAGTGATGTTGGCTGGTGACACAGGGTAGATCCCTTGGATGGCTCTTGGTGCATTGGGATGATGTTGGTAGAAGTCTCAAATTTGGCCAAGTGCATTCATGTTCTCCTATAGTTGCCAAGATATATCCTCTCAATCATAGCCCTTCCACTTCATCTTGAACTGGAGCTTCCATCAGAAGAGGTGGCTGTCTAGTATCTCCTCCACTTCATACTCCTCCTTATTGTTGACCAGGACTAGCAGTGGTGGCAGTTTGGGGAACAGCCAGGGATTGGGTTGTTAGGTGCTGAAAACAGCTTCACCATGTTGAATACAGGATGAAGCTGCCACATGCCTACTGGCAGCTTCAGGCGGTAGGCTAGAGGACCCACCTGTCATTCCACCACAAATGGTCCCAGTTGCACATGAGAGCTTTTGTGATGGTTGTATCATGGTGATATCAGATGCATCTAAATAGACTTAGTTGCTAGGCTGATACTTAGGCCTCATCTCCTTGGACAGCTACACTTTCAAGAGCACAGATGGCAGAGAGCTTGGGTTTGAGGAGGATGATGTCATTGTCATCTGATCCTGTACCATGATCTGCTTGCCAAAATAGCATATTTGGCTTGCCCATGCTCTGTCTAGGTTTGTGGTGCAGTGAGAAGTTGAAGTTGGCTAGATATAGAGACCAGCAAGCTTGATGGTGATTGAGCTTCTTTGCTGTTCAGTAGTACTTGAGGTTCTTGTAGTCTGTCCAGACTTCAAACTTGTGCCATGTGCCCTCAAAGAAGTGCCACCATTCTTTGAAGGATTGAATGATTGCAAGCATTTCCTTATGCAGCACAGTACTTTGACAGGTACATACACTACAAGAGCTATGGAAACTCTCACCCTCTGGCATACACAGAGTATGAGCAGATGTAAGCAAGATGTAAGTTGGATGTAAGCACAAATACCTGTTCCACTGATAGACATATTCAGGTAGTTGTCTATTGAAATATTGGATAAAAATTGAATGATAAAACACTGAGAATATCATATTGATTGTATTGTTCAATTTGCATTCTGTTCTAAAAGATGTAAGTTGGATGTAATTCAAACAGAATTAGAATATCATGGCATGAATTTCATAAAACATTAAGATTACTGTTTACAACTATTAAAAACAATTGTTTATGAAGTACAGTATCAGTTCAGGGTCTACTTTTACAAGAGATGCATAAGCATCCATGATTGAGGATAGTCACATGGCTTCATTTTTTGAAGATATTCCCAAGTGCAATCCTCAATTCATAATACCTTGACTATTCTAGATCTCAAAATATTCTAGATCTCAGAATATTCTAAATTGTGGAACTAATAGAGGAATAAGAAGATGTTACAAACATGTACAAACATATCAGAGGATATAAAGAGCTTGCCTTGACATCCTCATTACTGTGGAAAATCTGTCCATCAATCATTTAACCAGCCACCTACATCTATCAGCTTTTGCTCTCATGAACAGTAAGCAGCATGCTTCTTCTTGAGTGCTGCTGATGCCTGATTAGATCTCCCCAACTCTATCTATTGTTTAGATCCAACCAATGTCAAGGGTGTTTACATTCTCATATCCAAGCATGACCTTAAATGTGCTGAAGCTACAGAAACCAAACTGGATCCTCAGGCTGCTGCTGAACTCAGCCCACTGCCCACCAAAATCATGGTCCATATGAGACTCTGATGTCAAAGATCCATCCACTTCAATGACCATGATTTTGGTCATGACAACAATAGCAAAAAACACTCTTTCTGAGAATAAATATGAAACACCACCATCACCAAACCAAGGACAGAAATGAAGGTTGAATGTTGGAACTGAATCTGACTCAGAAAAAGAAAACATGTCAGAGCCCTGAGATCAGCATGTAGGAGAGGCATCCAATCCTGTGACAGACAGATTCCAACATCATCATCTATAGGTGATGATGAATCAGAAGAATCAGAACCTGATGAAGCATTCCCAAACCTACAGGACATGTCTGATGAAGTAAAGAGACATATAGAGGAGGACAACAACCCACCCTGCACTTTCTGCCACTGCCACTACTACTACCATGCACAAACTCAGTTAGAAGACTTGCCAGTGTCAGACTTTGACAACACATCTGACCCACCATCTTCACTGCCTAAGTCTAAGGTGAGAGGGTCAACAATTACTACCTACCTGTCACTCAACTTTTGTTTGAAACAGAAAAAAAAAGCTGAGGCAATGTCTTCTGGATTGTAAGCAATGTGAGATTACTTTTCCATTGCCAGCCTTCTGAAAGGCTCATTGAAGAACAATCCACCAACTGTTCATAATACTGGAGTATAGACTCACCTATATGTTCTTTTTCACCTTATTTATTTTATTTCATTTATATCCTCATCCTTATGATTGCTTTAGCTGAAAGAATCAAGATTCTAAGATCCATTGCTGGCAGTTTCAAATGTCCATTGACAGGCTGCAGATTCACTACTTTAGATTTAGATCTGCTTTACAAACATTGGCATTGCTATTGTTGTCAATATAAGGACCATTCATTAAATCCAAACTTCAACTCAAGCACAAGCGACTAAACAATGATAGTAGAGTGGACAACAATGATACAAGTGCCACTCCTGCAACATATACTACTGCTCATCTCCATATCAATGAGCCTCCAATTTCACCAAGGATCCCTTCTGATGGACAACATCTTACACTCATCTTGAACAAGGACACTAACCAGTATTTTCAGTCAAATCATCACCACTCATGCACTCATGATGAGGCACTTGACAATGAGGCATTAGTTGACAGCTCCTATGCAGTCCTCTCATTTTTCCATGCTCACTATAGCCCTAAATTTTATTCTATCATCAGTTGCCTCCAAAAATCAATAATACTTATGAACACCACTAATTCCTAAAATTTTTCAAATCACAGGTCACTACATCCAGACATTCTTTAAATGATCTCCTCAGTCATGTTCAGTCCACTTTTAACATAAGCAAAGAGCAAGACATGGAGATTATCTTCAAATCATTTATTGATACAACTTTCATAGAGCTTCTAACTGGTCTTTTACTGCCAGTGTGTGCTATCTGTTGTTCAAAGTGCAATGGCTGGTATAGCAAATCTGACTCTCCAATCTGGGGACTTTGGCAACACTGGAAGAGCTCACTAGACTGCAAAGTAGTCAGTGAAAATCTGATACATCAAGGCCTTAAGGATCACAAGGACAGATTGGCTCTGTTAAAGCAGGCCTATATCTGTAAAGTGTTTTTTGTTGTTCAAATTCGCAGCCTTCACAGGCTAGTCATGTCCAGTAAGTGAATGATAGCTCCAACTGTTCTCTGATTTGCTCTCATCCATTACACCCCTTAGCCAGTTCCTTTTAAAGCACCTCCTTATTTTATTGAACTCAGCTATGAGGAACATGTTCAGTCATTGAACATTCCTATTGAAACAATACTTGAATACCTTTTGGCAGCTATTTAAAGGAAATATATTAAGGGCTCACATCTACATCAGTTTGAAGAAGGCCTTACAACTCTTATTTATATTCTGAAGCAATATTTATAACATGTCAATTGTGCTATTTTAGGATTCCATGTATGCCTCAAAGAAGTCATAATGCAAAAGTAAGTATCTCAGATTCATATTGTCATTGAAATATATCTCAATATTGATTCTATCTAGTTCAAAGGGAAAATTTTGCCATTTCCAGCAAAAGATGTTTCCCTTGTATGGCTTGACAATTGCACACATGTTTATCTTTGTACTTTGAGTCAAATTTGACTTGAAGCAGAATCCTAACTGTTCTGACCCATGGCTGCTGCTAAAACAGCTGCTACTTAGGGTGGACAATAAGTCTAATCAAATCAATCTTTTTAAGCATCTGTATCAGATTATCATGGATCATGTTGGTGATGCTACTCAAAAATTCAGCATGGCAGAAATGATACATACTATTCTTGTCTCTTTTTTGAGAACCATCATTGACTTTGGAAAGCTTGTAAGCACCATCATAGAACAGGTTTTTGCGATTGAGATATATTCAGTCAAAAAGGGCATTGTGAGCCTCAGATCTGTCAACTTCTTCATGGGAGAGTGTGCCTATTTTCACTACTTGTAGCTCTCTACTCTTGTCCATTCTGTTGGGAAATCAGACAGAGAATTCAGTGAATCGAGCAAAGTATAAAGTGTTACAAGCACTAAGAAGTGTGTATGTACTACAGGATCTGTCTATCAGTTGATTGATTAAAGTTAAACTCACAATCAGGCTTTTTCAGCATCATGTGAGCTTGCTTATTTCAACACTTCTCTTCAAGAAAAACCTTTGTGACAGTGTACTTTTCCTCAAGCTAAAAGGCATAATTCTCCTTCTCATCTTCATCATCAGGAGAGATAGCAATACCAGCAAACTTTGCATCCATTACCTCAAAGTGCTTTGATCAAATCACATATGAAGCAGCAAAATGACCAGTTCCTCTGCAATAGAAGCAGATGACATTGGCACTAGCCTTCTTCACTGCAACTATAGCTTCTGAATTGACCTTGACTTCCTCTGATGCTGGCTTTGCAATAGAACAAGCAACATTCTGCTGACTCTCCTCATTGAGCAACTGAGTAATGACAAAGTTAAGGGTGAGCTCTGTGGCATCAACAATGTCAAAAAAGATGATGACAGTTTTATAGGAAGGAAAAAGACCAGTAATGATGTCCTCATCAGAAACAGGGATGTCAATGGCAATGAGGCAGTTGGCAAGAGAGCACACCTCTTCAATCTAGGCCTTCACAGTTTGGTCTTGCTTCATAGAAGCAGTGATTATGCAATAATAGATTTTGGCCTCTGATGAGCAAGAAGGGACAAGGTAGACAACCAAGTGGTGCATTTTGACCTCCAGGAGGTAGGGATGAGACAGTTGAGGTATTTATGAGATGCTTAATGCTTGTGTTGGAAAATCAGACAGAGAACCTGGCAAAAAAAAACAGAGCATGTGGTGTTATAAGCACTGAGAAGTGCATATATACTACAGGATCTGTCTATCAGTTGATTACTTAAAGTGAAACTTCTGATTAAGCTTTTTCAGCATTATGTGAGCTTGCTTATTCCAATACATTCTGCAATGCTTCAGAATTTTGATAAGCCATCCATGCTAGAAGAGGAAGAGGAGAAAGATGGTTTAGATGGCTTTGACAATGACAATGACAACAATAATGACAACAACAATGATAATGAGGAGAAGGAAGATAAGGAGGATAACTTCAAAGAGCTAGCAGAAGGCACTGTTGAGCCAAATGAGTTAATGGAACTTGAGCTTGAGACAGAGACTTTGTTTCTAGCTGCTCTTAATTCTGATGGAGGTGACAGCAATGTTAGTCATGAAACTGTAAGGGCAACCTCTGGGGGCTGTGGCTCAATCACACAGCTGGCAGAGGGGGATCCAAAGGTGTATTTAATAACAGACTACAAGCAAGGACTACAGTTACTCACCTGGCAGAGGGGGATCCAAAGAG
>JAGGAW010025886.1:5129-16816 GCA_017657375.1 Termitomyces sp. T27 | reverse complement strand
CCTATGAACACCGCGTTTCCTCGTCAGGTCAGGCTCTGTCTTCGTCATCTTCACTTTTTGCTTGGTTTTGCAAGTTTTGTTGGACTACGGTTTGTGCCCACTGCCCTCACCAATATCGGTACGGAAGAATGGTGCGAAGGCAAAGGTAAATCAGAGCCAAATAAAAAAATACGGGCAGATGTATCAATTCTGATGTCCCAGTGATCCGGGGTGTTGCCTTGTAACATTCTAAGTATGTAAGTGCTATGTACGACTGAGGGGTCGGAATACTAGTATGTACTCCTTGTTTGTTGTTGGCGCTGTCTATCTCTTTTCTTTCATCATCGTCGCATGACAGCTCTTTCATCGATGAAGAGTAAATGCTTCTCACTGGTGAGTCGGATCCATACCGCTGCCAGTGCCCAGAGGATAATTGGGTACCTGTAGCTTGCGAAGGCGGGTCAGAAGTTCCCGCCGGGTCGGTGTTTGAGGCAGACATCGTCAACTAGAGCCACATCTCCTCGAGTGCCTACGAAACGGGCGCTGTTGATTGCCATAAATTATACCAACCTTCCGGAACGATACCGCCTCATAGGTCCGCAACGAGAAGTGGAGGAACTTAAGGATCTGTTGATCGGTCAGTTCATTCTCGGTAACATCAGTGGCATCCATTCATTCCAATATTGTCTTATTACTGCAGACCAGTCTCAGTATCAACCAGAGTTGATCACTGTCCTCACGGATAAAGAAGGGACGCCGGAAACGCACTATCCATCAAAGGAGAATATCGTCAGTCCAAAGTTTCTGGTCTCTCTGAACTCGCTGACCTTCCCTCGACGGAATCAAAGTTAAAGTATGTTAAAGCATTCTATGACGATCAAGAGCCAGGGGACCATTACCTCTTTTACTGTGAGCTCGTTTCCGAATGCCTCGCGCTTAACGTCGGGAGACTCAGGAATTGGCAGTTGCTGGACATTCTTTCCAATGCAAAACCGACGATATTAAAGAAGAGGATAAGATGGATGAGTGTAAGTCTTGAAACCATGAACCTTATGCAGCTTCGATCTCAGAGAATCTGGCGGACAGTCCTCTTACCTAGCGTTGATGAGGAATCTGAGACCTTCACGAAATTGAATGAAGCGTCGGAGGACGGAAGGACTCTTTTCCAGATAACTCGCCAGAGCACAGACTTCATTAACAAAGGAGCTGGTATAATTGATGATGTACGTTTGTTAATATCTCAATTGTTTCTTGAGTTCTCAATTCGATGCTGTCATTCTTTTAGGACCTTAAGGAAAATCTAGTCGAACGTTTGAATTCCAAGAGTCACTTGACTGTAAGTGGCTCTCGTCTGGTCTGCGGAAACTAACGACGACATTAAGGCCATCTTCGACACCTGCCATTCAAACACGCTCCTCGGTAAGTTGCTTTCTCTGACATGACGTTGCATACCGATGCCCTGCTAGATTTACCCCACTATCGCTGCAACCGAGTCTATAATTGGAAAAGTCGTTGTAAGTCATGGCATTCTACCCTCTACTCGGAGACGGACTAACTACATCCGGCGTGCTCCAGTGCGGAGGATAAAACGGCGTTGTGTGTTTATATTCGCCTTAACATTCATCCCGGATTCAAACACTTATATCAACTCTTGCTTAGGCTTCGAAACGTGTCTTGGCATTCAAGAAGAAGGGTATCTTGGGTACGTTACGCACGAGTTACTCAAAAGAATGAAACGCCCCGCCGATCAGATATGGTTTTGCGATGGATATCGATTTGAATGTTGCCGGAGGAAAGATGTTGAGAATAACATCGTGAGTTTTTTTTAGTATGGATAAGCCTATTATTGGAAAATTCTATTAGATATGCTTGTCAGCGTGCAAGGACTCTCAAGAAGTCTTGGAGCACAGCCAAATCCCTTCTATGACTGTCGTAAGTCTCTCTTTGTGAACGCCTTGACTTAGAAATACTCACCAACTCTTAGTCACTGATCAATTTATTAGGTGAACTCCTTGTCGTACTTTGAGCTTGTGTGGCCAGGCTTACTTGCTGTAAGGGGAGAACACCCGTCCTACCCTCAAGGAAATGATGCGTGTTTTGACTCGGAGGTAAGCCAAATGAAATCTTTTCGAAACGAATCGTGATAGTGACCAGACGATCTAGTGTCACCAAGAAGGGTCCCTGGCTGGGGATGAACGAAAGGCCAGCTCCACAGGTAAGCGCTAAGCGCTTGTATTTTGAATTGCGCCGACTGACAGATTACTTTTATGCGATGAAAATAGCTATCAACTCTTTACCCAGCGGTATGTCTCTTTGTCAATTGCCCGGACGTAGACTCTGACCGATCTTTCCACTCAGATAATGAATTCTGTCTTCGTTCTCTGAACTCTTGATACTTTCGTTGCCTGGTCATGATTCGATCGCTCAATTTCTCATATTTCGCGCCTCATACATGTTCAAGTTCACTACTGTGGCATTCTGTTCACTTATTCGTCATTATCATTGTCTTCGATTTTGTCTTTTTTCCCTTGCTTTGAATCTTGCTTTGTGTATATGTCGATTTATTTTCACTGTCGCATCCTGTATCCACCCACTTATGCATTTGTCATTTTTTGCATCTCCCATACCCACACAACCTATGCTGTATTGACAAATACCCCATGTCCATGAATACCCGTCATTATTCTAGTCCTAAACTCACACTCCGTCTTATGATATGTTTTATGATATGTATACATAGAAATACGTCCTCTGTAACCTAAAGCATCCGGAAGGCCCACAAAGTGATTTAGACCAGAACATGAAGGAAACAGCCGGCGCACATGCTAGGCAGACCGACAAATCAAAGCAGAACTTCCTTCAAACTCTACGAGGTCCTTCTTTCAACATTGATGATGATCTGTTATACGTCTTTTCTGTTCTTTTGTTCTCTTGGACTTGAATAATCTATCAATTATTTCCAATCTTTGCTCACTTTGGAATACTGCATCTTCTGCCAAGGTCAGCCATCACTATAAGCCCTGGCAAACATCAATAGAATAATGGGTAGCTGAGAGTTAGAAATACCAGAAACAATAATAAGCCCTCCAAACAATGGCGTCGATTGAACGTTCCTAATGATCACGGAAAAGTACTCATCGAGGGACCTAAGATCAACTTATGCTTTGATACCTGTAACAAACATGAGTTGCATCAGGTTGCACTAAAGCAGCACCGTGTTCGTTGTTCAACGTTCAACGTTCTGTCAACAAGAGAAGCGACTGCGTGTGGCATGACACCGAGTAACATGACAGCAGATTGAGTGCAATGAGTATCAAGAGATTGTTAAACTGCATCAGGTTGCACCACCGTGCTACAGGAGCACTGCATCGTGACCCTATCAATGGATATTCGAACCATAATTCTTAACAAGAAAAAAGCTCGCCAGCTCAATAACATAGGCTTTTGTGACTTCACATTGGCATGATTATCCTCATTATCCAAACTCCTATACTTGACAGCGAGGGGTAACCAACAGAACTCTGAAGAGTCACTCTATCCTTGGATTGATATTGCTATGAACCCTGATTTTCCGCCAGCTCAATATTTTTCATGTTTAAGCGTCACCGTGACGGCTGTCTTAACTTCTGGCCTGACGAACTTTTTGAGGAGTCTAGGAGATCAGTTGTGACACGGGAGAGATATGATATCTTACGGGGTGCTCTTTGCGCAGGAAATCACATGTAGTGCTATTACTTTCCACACCCTGATTATGTCGTATACAATGAAAACTAGATCAGATGCATGGCCCGGCATGTCTGACTTGGAAAAGAGATAGATATTACTGTTCAACATTAAGATGGTGCGTTGAGATGGTGCGTTGCTTCGCTAGCCGAAGTTTCCTGCGGGCCGAAAGACGCAAAGGAAAGGTGACCCAAGGTTGCAGAGCGTCCTTCATGAGGACTTGGTTGTTGAGCTATGGAGGTGTTGAATATCTCAATGACAGAGCGCCTTTCATTGACGAATACTACGACCATTGATGGGTATATTGCCTTGTAATAAAGATCAGTCTAGGTCTTCGAGAATACATTCGGAAGCTCACCGCAAAGACAAGATAAATGGGAAAGAAGATCAACTTCATCACTTCCAGTGTAGATGTAGTAAAGTATACAAGGAGCACGTTCACAACCTGCAGGTGGATGAGATGATGCGTAGAGAGTCTATTATTAAATCCTGCCTGAAGTGCACAGTATAAGACACCAGACTCAATGAGTAACACCAAAATCCGGTCCACTGGTAATTTTTTTGTCTGTAGACCGAAGGCCTCCATTCGGATACGGTGCGTCCTGATCGCAGTTGGGTTACGAGTTCAGAGTTGCCTTTATGGCTCACCATAGTTTGAACCAGATACAAATAGTGGCCCCAGCGTTCGTCGCCATGGAGAATGGAAGAAAGAGGGGTAAAGAACTGGGATCAAATACGGAGTCTTGGCCAATGTTCTGAGTCGGTAAGTTGAAGTCATCGTTAATAAATGTCACAATACTCTGTATAGCAAATCCTATCTGAAACATCAGTAATTTGCGCAACAGCGGTAATGATGACACAGGATCACCCGTAGTCGCAAGTAAGAGGCCACAGAGAATTGCAAGAAGTATGAATCTATTTTTATAGTACAAGGATACGGCCCTCCAAATCACCATTGCATCGCTGATTAAAGGCTATAGACAGATTGCAAAATCATCAACTCCGAGTAGACAAAGTACGTACCATTAACTGCATTGTTAGTAGCTGAACAGTCGTCAGAGCTAAAGATGAATGTTGTTCTGAAGGCCCAAGGACTGCATGATTCAATAGAGACATTGCGAAAGTGACTCCCAACGTGAGGACAAGTAAGAGCATATTGGTTATGCAGACGCAGAGTAGTATTTTTCTTGAGCGCGTACTGAGTCCACGTTTCCTGTCGAAGACGAATAAATAGTTTATCTTCCTTGATGATCGTGCCGTACTTGAGTTTCGAAATTGCGCGGAAGGACAGTGAGAGTGAAATTCCTGATAATAACGACATTAACATGACCATAGGATGAGGGCTATTTCCTTACCACATAGGAGAGACAATATTGTCAGCTGTATAATCCCATCGTTAATATTGGAAACAAACACGAGTTCCTCGAGGAAATGCTGTTTTGTGCTATTGCCTGTGGGCGTCATGAAAAAGAAGTTGGTGTCACATCCCTTGTTTTATCACTTATAATGCATAGATCATAGTTACGGTATCCGATTCAAACTTGATACAGGGAGATTTCTTCGTTCGGCTCCATTGACTCGGACAACTTCAGCGAAACACCGTGACATGCTGACGATAAAACGAAGTAGAATCACTGATGACATCAAAAGAACCAAACTCCAGTCTAATCAGACATAGCAAATACACATTGTGTCAAATCACGAGGGACCGCTGGCAATCAGGGAAGTAATGACTAGGTGGCGGGCCGACGGATCGGAAACCAACAGCCTGAGTTCGAGAACTTGTCGAGAATGATCTGCAATAACAGATGATCAAAAGATGAGACTTGCAGAGAGGTTGTTGGTACTTCCAAGTGCTCCTTGATTGACTTGACAAGGTGAACAATTTCACTTGGTCGAGGAGAGTGGCAGTGTTCAATCGTAAGATGTGACCCGTCTAGTCACGCCCAAGTGACGCGAAGTTTCGTAGTAACTTTCGTCCTTCACTACATACTTATCAGCAGGAGGACAACGCTGACCTCTAGGTTTACCTAACTTGAGGTACAAGTGTATATACCATGGGCTGGTTTGCTTGGAGCTCAAGATCGCAAGAACCCGATGCAACTTCGCGTCAAGACCGACAACACTGCTGGGAGGCCAGAGACGCCTATTTTGCCTGCTTAGATCGTGAAGGTGTTATCAAAGCAGGCGCGGAAGGTAAAGCGTGCTCTTCAGAGAGCCAGAAGTACCGGGAAAACTGTGCAAAGAGCTGGGTAAGTGAGTTGGTTTCTCTCATGATTGATGTACCGCCTGACTTTGCACAGATTGAATACTTTAATCAACGGAGAGTGATAGCAGAAGCGCAGAAGGACAGACTCGCACAGGCCAACACACAGGCTCAGAATGTTAAGCGGTAGCTTTGTAATTAGGTGCGTCTCATCTCATCGTAAATTGGTTGAGATACTGACGCCTGATGTCGTTTCCTAGGTCCAAGTATATTTCTCTGGGATACGTCTAAGTACATGACACGCACCTAGTACTCGGATCCGCTACAAATACTTCTCGCAAGTCGTCTTTTTACCTCACTGCAACCAAGGGGTGATGTTTCAACTCACCTTTATGTCCGTCATTTGGCATCACATCGGCATTTTGCAGCGCACAGCACGTACAAACACAAAAAGCTGTGCTAGCAACATCCGTTTGTTGGAACAGCTCCACTTAAATCGTTGAATGGTAGTTGCCATCTGAAAAAAAGCTCAACGAGAGGTCGTTCTTCATCTCTCATCATGGGCTAACACGTTGCAACGACTCCTTCAACCGTCACATTCGGAGACAGCCTCTCAGGCCGCCACTTGTCATCTCCCGAAAACAATCAGGGTCCTGTTTCAGAGATATCATGGCTATGGCCGGATATCTGATTCCTCTGGTTGTACGTATGTGTGTTCGTGCTTCTCTGATTGATGCCCCGTCTCTTTCATGTTTCTCACGTTCAAGGCTGTTCATAACTTGCGATGATCCATTATTATTTTATCCCACGAGACTTTAGCATTCCGGATACAGGCTGTTTTTCGCAGCTTCTTCTCACAAAGTCCCATTTTGGGTTCCTGTTCGTATCTTACCCCTGAAAGTTGGCCATTACCGCTCAGCCTTCGAGTGTTATGAGAACACTCGTGATCATCTCTGCTCTGCCACGGATTGATCAGAGTATTGTAGCCGGGTTATAGATTACTTATAAGCAAACCTCCATAGATGGAGAGATCCTTAGCTTAGCTCCCTGACACTCAGATGTTACCTACGAAGAGCGGCAGGTCTTATTCTGATTTCTTCACCTCAGGTTTCCGTGCCATGATGACTCGGCCTTCACGTCATAGTTTCGCCATGCCCCCACCATCTCCCACGGAGAATGACTTCCCTTCCCAATCTACGTCTACGCCCAAATCATCACGCCGTCATAGCAAATTCGTTGACTTTGCAAAACGCCGCTATTCACGCCCGACTTCCATGATCTTATCCCCTTCTACGTCTTTCCAAACGACTTCCTCATCGTTGTCCAACTCCCGTGAACGTCATAAACGACGATCATCGATAATAAGCTTCTCAAGCCGGCTTTTCGATCGCAAGGGCACTGCAATTCTAGATAATTCACTCTCCTTCAGTAGTTCCCCATCCAAGAATTCACGTGAGTTGCTCAATTCCACGGAAATACTGGAGGTTTGGATCACTGCCGGTGGTCCGTATACGCCAAAGAGGTAACGTTCTGTTACAATCTTATTATGATGTGTTCGCTGACCATATCCGACTACCTTAGCTACGAGGACGATTCAATCGTGTTTCAGCCAATTGATCCTTTTGCCTCGTCGCCCGATTCGAAGTCATTCTTCTCCGATTGGACTGAGAGCCCTGCACCCTCGAACCGGTCGTCGAAGGGGCAGCGTGAATCCTTCCTTTCGCTTTCGGGGTCGTCTTCTGATCGATCCTTCTTACATCTCCCAAATCTACGCCGTCGTGAACGCCCTACCTCCGTGCAGACGGCGCCCCTTCCGGCCAGGTCCCGTCGCTCATCCTACATCGCTTTTCCTTCTAATCGAAACTCATGGATGCTCGAGGAGAAAGTACTGGAGGAAGAGAACATGAACTTGTGGCAAGGACCTGAACTCATCGTCGACAACATCGTTGAGGAACAACCAGGGCTGGATCCCGCCCAAAGCATCGACTGGCGGCAGTTCCACCTGGACGTCCTGCCGCATGAGGCATAACTTAAAATTAGATGTATGTTCCCTGTTTACTTCAGAAAGTTGATTTTACCAGTATCATTTGATTACTCGTTATAGACCACTACGAAGATTCTTGTAATTGTAACTACCAATGTTTGTTGTAATCCTAGTAACTTGTTGTACAACATACATATTAATACCTATATATATATATTATACCGCTGGTTTGCTGGTGCAAGCCAACGTGACATCTTGACCTTGTTCTATTGTGCAGACCACCATGCGGCGTGAGAGTGAACAAACTAAGTTTCCATCTGGCGTTGATTCATGAATTATATTTCACAGTAATCGCTAGATATACATACAGCACAGTAACATAAGATACATCATACAGAGACGGTTTCACAGATTACTGTGAACGAATTCTGAGTGCCAGATAAAGACTGGACCAAAAAATTAGTGATCTATCGTGATGGAAATGAGCCACCCACCTTATACGGAAGATCAGGAATATTGAAACGAGGATCGCCGCCCATTTTCCGTAAGAGATCGTTCCAATATCAAGATAGGATAGTACATCTTCTCCGGACACCGTGCAGGATGCAGGTGTCGACGAAGGATATGCACATATACAAGAGTCATTCGGTTGGGTCTGGCACTGGAAGACTAGTCCACGAAGGTCCGACTGAAAGATTATGAAATTAATCCACAGAATGTCTGAAGTCATCATCCAACATACGTTTACAATGAGTTCGAAGGCGTATTTCTGATAATCCATGAAATGGAACGAATAGTACCAGAATCTGGGAAGCGATCGGGCTTTGATACTGTAACGAGATCAATGCAGGGCTGAGGCAAGGCGATCATAAAAGTACGAACAAGTAGCCCCCAACACTCATCCAAAATCCATTGATGCTAATGAAAATCAACGGCTATGCACCAAAAGATGACGAAAGGTCTTACAAAGCAGAAATTGCCAAAGCGGCCACGAAGACAGGGAGGATCGAAGCAACTACAAGTACTTGACTCTCGGCAACGAGGATGGCCAAGAAGAGGAAACCCAGGAAGCGGAAGAAGGCTGCGTCTCCTGGATGCAGGCCCTGGCGTGAAAGGAGGTCAATGGAGCCCTGTGCTGTGCTCTAAGGAATGGAGTAAACGTACGATTGCCCAGTAGCAAATGAGGGTAAAAAGTACAGTGCAACCAAAAAGAAAAGGGATGTTGACCAACGTATTCGCGATCACGAAAGGAAGTGCGCCATATAGTCCATTCTTACTTTCCCTATAATACACTGATCTTTCCTCAAGGACTAACCACATCAATTGAGCGACTGGATAAGGAAAATAATTGACCTACAACTAGGGATTCCAGCAACAGACATCTAATCACGCGTCATATTAGATACCGATTAAGGAGAAAGTCGGACTTACAAATGCCAAAAAAGCTACACTGTAAAAGTGTACAGATAACCTATCGTTGATGGTGGAGTCCTTGTGACCAAGATGAATCCATATTGTGCTGCGAGGGGTCAATAGAAGTCCCAATAAATCATCGGACCCCACCTACGCAAGCATTAGACCCATGCCTGCCAACCAGTGAGCATATATGAAAGGCAGGAGCTCATACAAACAGACCTCCGTACATGCCCGCCCGGACACCGTAGGCTAAAAGGTTTCGGGAATAATTCTTCGTAGTCCTCTCTGCGAGAACAAGAGTATTCCAAAACAGCGTTCCGAGGACTCCAGCTTTGCCATAGTCATCTGCGGTGACGCGTTCCTGGCTTTGAGTATACCCTTCCTGAGAACTAATGGATCCGGTCGGAAATTTGATAGTGGAAAGGTAATATTCGCGAAGGTCATCTGCACTGACAACTTTTGATTTAATTGTCGCAAAGTCATTGTTAAGGAAATTCATAGCATGCTCGGCCGGAGTATGCTGATACTTCATCAACAAAGAAAATCAATGGAGTAACATCACTTACGAATTTCCCAACCGGTCGACCCCACTGCTCAAAAAAATTTTCAAGGTCCTCGACAGGACCTGAGTAGCATGTTCTCCCCCCCGCGAGCAGTAGAAGGTTGGTGAACTGTGCGAGCGTTTCGAGTGATGGTTGATGTATGGTTGCGACAACTATCATGCCCTCTGCGATAGCTAATGCTCTGATGGCAGACATTACCTCCCTTGCTGAAGTGCTATCAAGCTTTTAAATCTATCAGTTAGGTTTTACGATGAAAGGCGAGAAACTCACCCCAGACGTAACTTCGTCTAGGAATAAAATGCGTCTAATTCAAATGCAAGAAAGAAATCCGTTGATGCTATTTGAATCTTTACTGATCGAAGCTTACGGATATGTCACCATAGCGCAAGCAGCCGTAACACGACGCTTCTGCCCTAGTTTTCAAGGTGTCGTGAGCAGAAAGCCAAGAAGAGATCAGCGGAAAAAAGATTTTACCGCCGGAAATCCCTCTCGAGATAGGTGTCCCGATTTGTTGTTCTGCACAAGATTGAAGACCGAGCGCCGAAATTACACGGTTGACTCGCTCAGCAACATTTTTACGAGACAGCAATGGAAGACTGGGTTGAACGTTCAAGAAACACAGGAATTTATCAAGCTCACGTCGACTTACTGTAAACGGAGCGCATAGGTTATAGATTCACGGACAGTCAAGACACCAAGAAGTGCGTCTTCCTGCTCGACAAAGTTTGATATATGATGCATGGTCCGAGCATCGACCAGACGATTGTTCAGTCGCACCTATTCAGGTAAGTGGTGAGAAGCACGACCCAGAGAGATCATGGTGAACTCTAATCCCACTGGACTCACAGAGGATTCGCCGGGAGCATGCTTCCGGAAAGCCATTACATCAAGGAGTGTGCTCTTCCCTTAAAGTAGAACATCTATCAACCTTCACTTCTTGTCTGGACCTACAGCTGACAACTTGCCTGCACCGGATGGGCCCTAGAAAAAAGTGGTCTTTATCGTTAAACTTCCGGTTGAGGTTATGCGTATTCACCATGATTGCTAGGAGCTCTCCTGGCTTAATTTCAACGGAAACATCGTCGAGTAGTTTCTTCGGTGCGCCACCTTTGACTGCGACTTCGTAGTTCAGGTGCGAAAAGGAGAGGACAGAGTTCGCCATGTACGTAGACGAGAAGGAAGGGGATGTGTAGACTTGAAGACAAGCAGACCAGGCGGCTTATAAGGGGAATTGAGGTCAGCGGTTTGATGGAATAGGTATAAGGGGAGTGCCGAATGGAAACCATTGATCGGGTTAGGCATGGTCAAGTTCCGTCGGCCTGAGAACAATAGCCGTATTTGAACATAAAGTGACGATTGAATATGCTACATATTCACAACAAAGCTGCATACCTTCCATTTGGCATTCTGGCAAGGACAGGAACAGTTAAATTACCTCGGTCCGTGTTTATCAAGAGAAGTCGTATCCCATTTTGCAGAATTAGCATCATACTCCTGCCTGCTGCTAGGAGTAAAGTTCAAGAGAGTTCAAGCTGTTTGGAAATAACTGAATAGTCGATCGACCGAACTCCAAGGAACTGCTTCCGGATCAGTAATGATATATATCGCACATATGAAGGGCATCCGATAACCCCTTTGATATTGATAACGAGTCACTCACCTTTATCTTGATTTGTGTTGTACTGCGATACACTCCGTTGAGGCGTTTCTACATCTCCAGTAGGCAAAATACTACTTTCACGGCAGCTTAGCGTAAAATCGTATCGAGTATCCTCCGCCGAACAACGAGGCAAGACGTCTCTTATTGCTTCAGCGT
>JAGGAW010025885.1:0-17354 GCA_017657375.1 Termitomyces sp. T27 | reverse complement strand
CCCTTTTGAGACGCCGAGGAGTGCGGGGAGGGCGTGGTGGTGCTAGCGGGTAGAGATCGAATATACGTAACCGTCCGTCTGCGGCATCAGAGCAAGCTGGCTCTCGCTTGATGTGAGGTCGGGTACCTGCCACCTAATCGTGTACCTACATATAGCGTCCCAAGTCAACACAAAAACCACCGGAAAAAATATTTGGACATACGAGGCGGCATCATCCCGCTAATCCTATACATACGCCTTCGACTTCGCCTCGCTCCTACCCAAAGTCCGAGTCCGAGACGACAAAAATGCACATAAATAGTCTTAGTAATCTTTCCGAGACACTGAGGAACGCGGGGAGGGCATAATGCTGGCGGGTGCGTGCGTTGTTGAGGAGTTGAACAAGGAATGGCTGATGCCATCATTCTCGGTAACAGCCGAGCTTTGTCCTTTTCACATGAGTTGCGTGGAGATGTCACTAAGACTGGGTCAAGCATCGGGCACAGGATTCTGACCCGCCTGGAGAATGTACGCGGACATTGTCAAGATTCTCCGCAACATAATTTACGTGAACTTACTGGTCCTTTGGACTCCACAAAGGATCTTCGTATTCCTTGAACTGTGGGCGCACTAGATTTACGATATCCGAGTCTTGGGATGATCATCAAGACAACCTCGTCATTTCTCGGTCAAGCACGGAAATTGCACTAGCTTCTTTATCATCTCTACGTTTCTGCCACCATCTTTGCGTGAATCAGTCCTACATTCTGAAGTTTCGTCCTTGGAGTAGATCAATGAATGCTTTTCAAAATGACGCGGAACTCATTGAAAAACTCGAGGATGTTGCTGGCACAACGAACGATGATATCTTGTCTGACGCGGAAATATCTCGAGGACGCTTCCTCCTCAAGAAAGCACGCGATACCCTTGCCCAACGCGACTCTGGGAATGCGACGATGGACACATCGGAAGTACCATCATCTACCCTCACACTCCCAGATCACATTTTGAGACTTTCCGTCGCATTGGCCCCGCATAAACGCCTTCCACAAGAGATATTAGAACGGATCTTCTGCCCAGACATCGAATACATGTGCCAATTGAAACTGCCTCCAACGTTATCGGACTACCCCTGGGTTCTCGGGCGAGTATGCAGGAAGTGGAGACACTTGTCGCGTTCCATGCCCGAACTCTGGCATACAACGATCTTTGTTGGTAAATGCGAACACGACGGAATCACATGCGATAGTCAGCTCGCCTTGAGAGAGCTTGAATGTGCCGCGTCAATCCTTCCCGAGGTCGCCTTCATATTCCTCTCTGTTAAAGATTGTGCTGGGGAGCCCATACCAACGCGGGCTCTGATCCCGCATCTTCCCCGCATCAGTAGCATGTTCTGGAGTGCCGTCTGCCTTGGTAACGCACAAGAGTCAGTCGAAATCTTTCCACCAAAGTCTTTATCACGACTCACATATCTATGCATCGCGCTGGAACAACCAACAACTGAAATCATGACGTACCCTGGTCTTTTTGGCAATCATTCCAAGCTCGAGAGTTTGGCGCTCAAGTCTGATACCCCGTCCTTCCTGCTTTCCGACATTCCGTGGTCGCAACTCCGTTCGTTTTCCTTGGAGACGATGTTTCAGGTTATGAATGATCTAACGAGGTCCTCTTGGATCCAGATTGCGCGAGATGACCCCTTCCGCCGCATGTCGTCTCTTGATTTCCTGTCTCTTGATATGAGAACTGACTATCTCCGTCTCCTGCTCCGCTGCCAGTTTCCGTGGCATCAAATAACAGAATTCAAGGTGTTTTGGCGCGATGAAGACCATCACCTTCCTCTTATCATGAACGTGCTGAAAAATTGCAGTTCTCTAACCGATCTGGAGGTCCACAATTGTGCCACGCCACCGTCCGACGAATTGCTCCACATGGAATTTACTCAAATTTCACTCCCATTGCTTCGGAATCTGAGGACAGGAAACACCGTGCCACCATCAATGAACAAATCGCTCACCTTCTCGGGCACTCTCCGATCTCTGACAATGGACTGGATTCCCCTCTCGGACTTCTATGTTGTGGCTGCCCAATGCCGTCGTCTCGAATACCTCACAGTCTTCCTCTCACACAGTGAGGAGGACATATCCAACACCTCAGGTGACATTGCGTTGCCTCATCTCCGCCGGCTGCAAATCACCGTCATCGATCCAACATCCTCATTTCCTGCTCGCCTGGTCACTCCACGCGTCGTTACCCTGAGAATCTATACCTCATGCTACTCCAACATCCTTGAAACAGCCGCCACCTTCATCCTCCGCTCCTCTATGCAGCTCAAAAACCTGGGAATTGTCGTCTCCGATGAGGTAGTCTATGAATCACGACTTCAGCCTTTCCACGATATTTTATCTGTTGCCGACTACTGCAAAGATGTTTTCATCGGTGGAATCATCCCTCAACCAGAAATCATTCAAAAAATTGCTTATGGAGTGTTCCTATCGCATGTCGAACGTCTCGGCATTACCTCGCCAAACCCCGCCGTGTATATCGATACAGTTCGGTATCTTGTAGAGCGCATGACAGGCGTACAGAAAATACTGGGTTACATACCGATTGGCACACTCAACGTATATGATGACCCATGGTTTGACATGGAGTTGTGGGATCTTGAGGAGATGTTTGGCGTAAAATGCATATTTCAGCCTATCCATCAATAGAATGTTGATCTCCACCATTGATTCTGTATCTTCGCAGTACATACAGATATTTTGGAGCAATGTCCTATTGCAGTAAGGACACCCTTCCGTCTAGCAAGAGGTTCAATGGGACATAATTTGTGAGTTATTACAACGACTAGACTTACAACCATACGAGGATGGGTCACACACCAATACTTACTGGATCGGACTGCCGACAGGAATGAATCTGGTCCCAACTTGTCTATGATATCGACTCGATGGCTATCCCTAAAATTTACCGGGAAATCGAGAACAGGCTCCCTGGCCTCAGGCTGGATAATCGGCTGATTGTGAATAATTAGTGGAAAATACTGTTGGTGGATATGATTGCAGCCTGGTTACACGACTGTGAATGGTGATCAATACAAGATAGGAAGAATGATAGAGCTCAGTGTGAGATGAAACGTTTTTGCAAAGGAAGACTCGGTGCCCTAGTAACGCTGGATTGAGTACAGTGTAGTATTGGATTCACATCTTGCTCGCATCTCCAAAGCAACCAAATTTAGATTTGCACACACCTACGGATACATAGGCGTTATCCGCCTTGACTCAACTCGAAAGCAACTCGAAAGCATCATTTCGGAGAAAATGATCAATATATGGGGAAATAACGTCATATTCCAGTTGTTTGCCGGTCCGTCTATCCGGTCCACATCCAAAACGACCAGCCGCTGACAACGGACAAATTGTCAGAGAAGGTCCTGTTTCCTGATGCAAGTCGGTATGGAATCCTCCCGCGAAACTACCTTATACCCCACTACCAGCCTGCGTTCTACGGCGGACAAGCAGCGGGTGCCCAGAACGCTTCTGCTAGAATCTGGTCAATAAGTTCCAGCACTTGTATCCATGAAGATCATCAGGCATCACCATGAGAGGAGGTCCAAACACTGGCCTGACGACCAGGTACGCCGCCCACCGCAGAAACGTGCGCTCCTTGTTGGCATCGAGTATACCCGTGAGGAAGACGATCCCGAGAGGGAAAAAGGAGATGCCCTCAGAGGTCCCCATAGTGATGTATTTGAGATGCGGAAGTTGTTGATTGGTATGTGGACGTATCCATACGTGTAGTGGGTTGAGTCTCCAACTTTTTCAATCATCGCATTAGATTGTTATAATTATGGCCCGGAGGATATCGTCGTTCTCGCGGATACCAATGATCCATCCCAGAAACAGCCCACCAGGGACAATATGGCGTGTACGGAAACTGCTTTCGTTCAACTGCTCACTGATGTGTCAATTAAGCTTCGTGAAATCAGAAACCTGGTCGATGATGCGCAGGCGGGAGATCATTTCTTCTTTCACTGTTTGTGAAGTTGTGAACCATATCGATTCTCGGCTTGAAGGATGCTGATTGCACAATGCGCTGTGTAGACGCTGGGCACGCTGGGCAAATCGAGAACAAAAACTACAGTGAAGAGGATGGTTTAGATGAATGTAAATTTCTCTGTTGCGCTAGGAAGGTTTTGATGACTGATAGTCCGTTAGGTATAATACCAAGTGATGGAGCAGCAAGAATGATTAAAGATAATGTACGTACGATCCGACTCTCCCTTTCCCTCTTCTCAATCTCATTGGACCTTTCAGGAACTTCGACGACATCTGGTAGATCCCCTGCCAATCGGAAGCAACCTTGTGGTACAATTTATTTTATCCTCCTTATCTTGGCTCCTCTGATATCGCTGAAGGCAATTTTCGATTCGTGTCATTCAGCGTCCCTCCTTGGTAAGCAGCAACGTCGTGTTCCTTCAATTTGTCTTCTATAATTAAGTTTGAGACCTGAAGCACTTTCGGTGTAATCAAGTTTATGTTCCGTGGGTATCAAAGGGGAGACGAAAGTCTGATTCGCATCTCAATAGTAATGGTACGCTGGTGCATTTATCTGCTTGCTTCCATATCCTCAATAATTTTATGCTAGTCCGGCGCCAGGCCCTAGGCAAGGGTCTAGCGTCCTTCACATATGCCAATCGTCTCATGGTATCGCTTAGTTCTGTCAAGACGGATCTACCAAAGCAAACGTATCAGCAATGAGAACGTTTCTGCCCGACGGACGTCTGTGGAGCAGTTACTCGCCTCTTCTCCAGACTACAAGAATCTCAGTATCAGTAGTACTCACTCGATGACCATCAAGTCGGACTTGGTGAGCTGGTATGGTACGCCTTCGTCACCTATCCAACGCTGTACTTCGCCGGACTCGATGTGGCCGTGTAATGGTTGGTGTCCGCCAGAGAAGCCTAGCGAAGTGAATGTGGTATGCCCAGAATCCACCTTCCTTATTCTCATGACCTCACATCTCGTTATAAACAGGTGGCGATTTCAGCCTGTAGGGATGATCAAATGGCATGGGAGGATGCCGATGGCGCATCTATGACTAGGGTACTGCATCAAATTGTAGCCTGGGCATGTCCCTTGTGATTAATCATTCCTTGCACAGGCTTTAGTGAAGATCCTGAGTACGCTTCATTGATACTGAGAGTCGGTTCTGAGAAGGCTTAATGTACAAAGGATCTAACCCCCATCCGCCATTGACAAGTCTCTTGCAGGATGTCAGGTGCTCCGTGATTGTGTTAATTGGTGCCCCTTGCACTAATCGTTGCCACTTTAGCCATCATCTTCATGGCATGTACCTAGGGATACATAACAGCGCACGCCTCTTCAGAAAATGGTTAAGGGAGCATAACGAAAAGCGAGCAAGAAGGGGGCTTCCACCCTATGTCCCTCCGGATATACCACCAGAAATGGACAACTTCCAAGATCCACAGGTCAGCGTTTTCTCTTTGATCTCGTGCTGCGTAATCGTTGGTTGAGTGTACTTTATCTGCAGATTTCAAGTCATCAACCCATCGTACGTGAAACTTGATTACAACCTTTACATTTCTGCTTAAACTCTTGGATAGCCTCGTGATGCCATTTGGGACCCATGATTTCACGTATCGTTTCATTTGCATAATATCCATGTGTCGCTCGATAGGTGTTGAAGTGTTTATTATACATCTATCTAGGATAGTAGGTTCGAGTTTTGTACAGCATCATACATGTTTGTCTCCAGTCTAAATTCCCAAGGTTCGTTCACGCCGTGTTTATACGACGTAAGTGTTTCCACGCGATGCTTGTATTGTGTCACAAAAGGTACATCATTACATTGAAGCGGCAGCGAGGGAAATCGACAAAGTAGCCCTGGTCCTTAGCCATTGCCATTGAAGAGACATTCAATGAATAGCAAGGAGTGTGGTTCAATTTTGTGGCATTCGAAGACAGGCTTCTCATATTTGCAAGTACATGTTCTATATAGTCATTCAACGGTGTCCCTGATCTCTGAAGGTTGAGCAGTGCTCATGTAAGTAGGTTGATTCCACGGTATTGGTAGAGGAACTGAGCCGCATTAGTGTACTGGCCATCGGTGAAGCGGATTCGTACTAGCACAGAAATTTATTTGCGCCTACTTAGACCTGTGTGCCTCCATGATAGAACCATGCCTTGCGCAAAGAGATTCCGTCTCGAGCCTGGTCGAACAAAACGTCCTTCAGGAAGGCTAGGACAACACAATAATGCACTGAAGTTGGTTCCGGACGCGTTAATGATCACTGTCTTTGATCTACATTCCTATTAGTGTAAATCAAATAGTGGCTTTCTGGGCATTACTACAAAGGTTAGATGGAACCCAACATTACCATTTAAGAATACAGGCAGGATTTCTGGCACGCGGTTATGGGCCATTAGATGTCCCAAAGAGTAACACTGAGCCGAGCACGGATGAGACGAAGAGTCTTAGAAGGCAAACATCTATTACATATCATAACGTGGAAAGTGTTCGGTGGTAGGAAAGGAAGATGGAGATTTGACAGACAAGGGAAACAAACATACAAAAAACGTGGTTTGGAGGGCGGCAGACAAAGACCGTCAATTTACGGGATAATCACGCACACATCTACTTAATCGCAATCTAGAAAGTACACATCAACGAAAACAAGAAATCACGATGAACGAGGAACAAACATTGATGTCATCCTTTTCCTTGTACCTTGCTCGCAATCTACAATCGGAAAAGTCGTCGTTGTACTAGCATGCCTCCGGAAGCAACCTACAGCGAGCGTGTGGTGTTCGTAAACATATTCGGCGTTTCAGGGAGAATCCACTTGAGCTTTAAAGTCAATGTTGGTCAAAAAGTCGGGACAATGCCTTGCCCATGCACGTTCCCATTGTGCCGTTGTCGACGTCGGCCCCTGTAAATCCTCCGCGCACAGCGTATCCCTGAGGCTTGGGAGGGGATGTATCTCTGCCATGGTCGTATTTGCATCGTGTACGAGTTCGGGTTGAAGCTGTGATCATACACGCTACCAAGGTCCGCAGCTTCGTGATGTTGTGAGCTACAGCAGGCGTGGAATTTGGATACACGTACCTGGTAATTTAGACGTTGGGCTGGAAGCGGCCGACAGCATGCGTGGGTTATCAGACGCGTTGTACCCGTTATGTCGCTGGGGCTAGAGATGAATTCTATGAGCATGAAAAAAAACATCATCAATCGCCACGTACCCACCGCCTCATTTCTCCCATATGACTTCCAACCTTGGACGTCCATCTCGAAGCGGGACTGCACACTTCATCCCGCAATCGTACGCCGTCCGAACCGAGGTAGCAGAAAAGATATGGCATCGAAAAGTCTTCCTCAGTTGACGCTCACCACAATCGTGGTGGAGAATAGTCTACATGCCAGAGGTGGATACCAGACGGAAGTTTGACAATCGTTTGTCATATCCAGAGCGCTGGCGGTGTGCATGAGACACGTCGATGATACGGCGGAGGTAGTTCATAAGTGCACGTTGAGAAGGGAATGGAGGCGTGCTGGCCATGGGAGAAAATGGTCGAATTGCGATTGAGAATAAAGGTGGTTAGGAATGAGTGGGTCGCGAATCACAAGTTATGAGGCTAACAGTGAGTACGCGCAATTTCAATCTGAAGCTGAGAGACTTCTGTGAGAGAGTTGAAGTCAGCAGCTTGAATATATCTCGAAGGGAGAAGGACAGGAAGAAACTCACGGCTTCGAAATCTCTGGATCAGAAGTCACTACGGGGGTGTAGAGAACCGAGCGTGTGCAGTCTGCAGTGCATTGTGAACATAGAATCGAGAGAAGAGTCAGACGTGCGACCTGAGGACGTCGGCGGAAAAGCCAGGTTATGTGTGGCAGCCCGTTTGACCAAATAAACTGATTAGATTGCGATAAGATCCTCACGCGTCTATTTTTTTTTTTTTTTTTTAATTTCCCTCGCGACGCCTACAGAAATTCCAGAATGATTCGATAGTATTCTCTCGATCTCATAGATGATGCTCACTGTTGACACTCTTCATTGACGGTTATCTGGCGATATTCGGCGTCAAAGGGAGCCAACGGATTCTGAAATCTTACATTATCTCAGAGCGTGGATTCATAGAGATATCTATCTTCGGAGCTCCTCAGAATTTGAAAACTATGGATCTTCTCGTTTTGCAGCCCTACGGGCTACTCTTCCTAGATCCATGGGTGTCCGAGTTTTCTGTTCTATCCTTCAAGTCCTTTCTCTGCCAATATTCTTTCGTCCCAATCTATCCAATGGCGAACATACACAAGGGGGGTTCTATCTCAAGCGTAAAGCGTCAGATTACGGTATCACGTCGTCAATTATCATTTGTTGTCGCCTGTTCATCGATTCTGAAGACCCGCGTTCAAAGCGCGGTTACCCTCATCTCCGGTAGACACTTCTGAGTTACACCAAGGTCTGTTTACACCCTCAAATTCATTGTCCGAGAATACGCATGCAATGGGGCTGATAGCTCATTCGTCTCCTGAAGATCCGCGTTCATGGTTGCCCCACGACAAGGCCTTGCACCACTTTTTCACTTGGTAAGATCCTTTTGCCCAATTCAACCCGTAGGACGCTCGAGTAACCTAAAGGTCCGCGTTAAAATCACAGTGCCCTTGTCAATCTACTACCCAACCTACAACATGACACCCACTTACCATTGTAGGTACGTAGTTCACGCTGTACAAGCAACGGGAGTATAGCTCAAACCTAGAGCGCCTGAATATCATTGGCATCAAATTGGCATTGGTAATTTGTCAGATGTGCTTCGATCAACACGCTCGAACTTATCTCGTGTCTTACTATTCACTATCCACCAGACACAGAAATTGTCTGACGTTCATAGCCGACCTCAATTTCTTTTTTCGCCTGAGCTTGTTCTGTATCTGATGTCTGGTTCCTACTGGGGCGGGGATTCGGCTTCATCAACTCCCATGGTGAGAGTTCTGCCATATATTGGGTTCTGTGACAGGTTCTACACCTGTATCCTTACGTTTTCTTCCCTACAGGAAGTTCAATTGTACAACATGTTATTCATAGTGTTGCACCCTCATAGTCAATCATTGTTTCTGGCTGAGGTATGGTTACCTTTCATGAGTATATTCTAACGGCGCTGTCTCGTAGGATTACACCTGACAGAAATAGAATGTTTCTACACGTTGCCTAGGTCATCTTGCAGCCTTCGTCTGTAAAAGATTGCCCAGGAACGGAGCTAATATCTCCAAAAGTACTCACATTTAGCTTGTAAATATTTACAGTCTTCGTGATCACGTCCTCGAGTCATTCGGGTCGCCGAAAATCTGGGGAATCGCTCGCAACACCTTTATGAAGTAGACGGCGTTTCTTTTATTGGTGGTTCGGCGGTGAACGCTCTGGACAATAAGTAATTCTGTCATAGATGGAAAGTCAAAGTGGGCTGAATTGTAGTGATTTTGAGGGCTGGAAAATGACGAACCGAAAAGATGAGTGTTTCCTCAGATGGGAGGGCGTATTGGTACCTGTATTGAACTTTCGCCGAGTAGAGAATAAAGCAGCACAGAAACAGCCGCGTCAGGGATGTCGACAAAGCACACAGAGCACGAATGGCGTGTGTGAGAGTAGAATATCGCGAGCCAGCTGTCAGAAAGACGGTGCTGCTGTTCAAAAAAGCCCGGAAGTGACGATCGACTTGCGATCGACAGTGAGTCTTATCTGCCAGCATCTAGTCTCATCTGATCCCTGCCAAACCTGGCAACCTTTCATCATCGAAGAGGTTGTCCAGTCTTCGCGTACGGCACCCCACCACTCATCTGACGGACCAGAAACCAGAGATGAAGAGTTTCGAAGGCATCAAGTCTATCGCTTCCCGCAATAACATTTTGGATCGCCTCATCCAATCCACGATACTCCAGAACTGGTGGTACTTACGTTCAATTTCCTTCTTCATGACAACCGCGATATCGAAGCACATCGACGTACTGACGGATATCAAAATCTCTTAAAAAAGTCCCTACTCACCCTGGCAGTGAATCGGCTCATGCTCTTGACGCGAATAGTGGTTATTTCCAACCCTATCGAGTCCATTTCAGCGGATTTTTGATTCAGGGAGGTGCCTGGGACGACGTTCTCCCAGTGTTACTTGTAGCAGGAAAGATCAGGCGACGACCACTTGAACGTAGGATCCAACGCCGCTGAAGAGGATAACGGCGACAAAGAGAACGATAACGCTCTGTCTGCATGAGATGGGTGGATTAAGCACTTGGAAGAGAGCGTTCAGGTTGCAACGCTTAGATTCATGTGACTTTGGAGTCCTCTGCACATTATTTCCAGTATCAACCCAGTATTGACGCCATTGCCAGCTCCTGCACGACACCTGCTAATGATATCTTGTCGGATGACGGCAGCCATAACGTCCTCACCTCTGGTTGCCCACATTTTTCTCGCGATCTCTCACTGCAACTGTCCTCGTCTATCAACATCCACGTTTTGAAATTCAGTAGCGCCGTTCGCTGGAACCGCCGTCGCGGTTTAGCAGCACCCTTCCGTAATTTCCAATATTCATGAGCGTCATCCATGTGTTCGATACTCATTCAGTTTTTCCCGCTCACAGCCAGCCGCCCAAGTCACATGAGTGCCGACTTTGAACTTCGAGAATATCCTCCCTGGTGAAAGGAGCGAGATTCGGTTGTCCGCAGAACAAATGACAATTTGATACAGATGGCGTCATTGCACCACGTTTGGCAACTATCTCGCGAATTGAAAGATTATGGGATCAGTGACGAGAAAACAAGCGTGACAGGACTGACGCGGAATGATGAGAGCTTTTGTTGGTCTCATTAGTCGAAGATGGGTTGATAGTCGGACAGCGTACTACCCATGAAGATGACCAATGTTCCGTTAATCATAGTAGGAAAAAGGGAATCGAGATATTGTGCGCCCTACACGAGCATGCAGACAACAGTGGACTGTCTAAGAACATCTGTGCCATCCTTTAGACACTTTCTGTGAGGAGTTCGATGGATTCGGAAAGAAGTTTGTAAAAAAGAGTTCATTGCGAAAAAATCTCTTTTATTGCACTATAACGACACAAAGGACTAAGACAGAACATCAAAAACAGCATCTGATGTCAAGAAAACGGGGCACTGACGACAAATCTCTAGCAGATTCGTAACCGCCTCGTCACTCCAAATGATTACAGCTCAACATGCTCCCCCGCCCACCTTGATTCCAGTACGACTTGCTTTTGCGTCTCCTTTCCACCCACCTGTGCTTGCCATCCCTGACCACCCCAAAGATCGTTCATCAGTACCTCACTCACACTTCCAAAAAAAAGACTTACAAAAAGAGCTACATTTCCCCATTTCTCCACCCGATCACTCATTTCAAATACAATCTCCCCGCCATCCATGATATCCTCATGCTTTATAATCGGTATGTCCACTCTCCGCCCATTTATCGTCAACGATTTGATATATGGCTTCGTGGGTGCACCAGGTGCGAGGATCGTTAGTTTTCTTGACTGATTGGCTTCGTGTCCTGGGCGTGGGGGGAGATGGATTATCATTTTGTCGAAGAAAGGTCTACGAAGAAGGGAGAGGGAGAGGTCAACAGGGAAGAGGAGAAAGGAAATGGGAAGGGCGCACGCACGATCCAACGATATATTCACCCGATACGGGGTTGACGGGGTAAAATCCCATCGCGCTGAATATGTACCACGCGCTCATTTGTCCGCAGTCCTCGTTCTGTATCCCAGACCGTAAACGTGCGTCGGAGGAACAAAAAGGACGCATATACGCACCCCGGATAACCCAGTCGGCGTGTTATTATAATTACTCTCTGCGATCTCACGAACACGTAGTTGGGTCTTGTATGCGGCGCCCGCAAGAGCGTAGAGGTAAGGTATGTGATGCGATGGCTGCGCTCACATTAAATTTCCGAATAGTGCAAGGTAGTGAATGAAGTATACATACCTCGTTTGTATGATCATTATGGCCTCCATCGAAATGCTCATCTAGGCTGCGGACGAAGCTCTCGTTCCCACCCCGCCTCTCAATGAGTCCAGGTATATCGTGTACGACGTCGAATGAGTACGCCCATTTGTCACCTTTACATCGTCAAGGCTTCGTCGGTGCGTAACAAAGGAAATTCGAAAGGTCAACCTACCTTCCGTCCACCCACGATCCTCTCCCGCCCATGTCCCATCTGCATTTCGAGCTTCCATAAACCCCGTGTCGGTGTTGAAGAGTGTAAACGGAGCTCGGAGTGAGCGTTCGAGTAAGAATTCGGTTATATTCGATGGTTTGTTGAGGGCAAAAGCAAGTTTGTATGCGGCGTAGTCGTCGTCTAAGAGTGATATTAGCATAACAGAGCGAATTTGATAGGGATAAGGCGCATACACGCGTAATCTAGCGTCCTCGAAGCGCTCTCGGAATGAATATCATCCGCCACCCAGCCTTGTTGGGCATACGTGGAGCTGAGACCCGCACGGACTTCGTAATCGACGTTCTACAAACCCCAATCAGGGTTAATTTCGAGTGTTGAATAGAGACGTACCTCTTCGCGGTCAAAGTACCTGTATCCACCCCCCACGTCGAAAGAAATCAAAGTAAGAAAAGGAAGGGAAGAAGAGAAGACCAGGGACTTACGACGTCGTGAGATCATCCTTAGGAGAAACAGTGGCGTCCTTCCATACCGCCTCCCATGCGAGGTCCATATCAAATCCGGTCACACCTTTGACTACTGCCTCGGCGATGAGGGAGTCTGCATGAGTTCCAACCTACATAAATTTCTCAAAAGAAAAGGGATGGAGGAAGAGGGAGAGAGACGCACCATGATGTTCGTTTCTAATTAGACCGGACGTCAATTGGCAGGTATTTGTGAAAGAGAGGTCGGGGCTCACCGACAATATTCTTCCACATGGGTAGCCAGCCACCCTACGTTTCGTTCCGTCAGTCATCAGTGAAGAGTTTGGATAAGAAAGGCGTACTTGAGTATAATCAGCCAACATGCTCGTAATCATCCCCGGGAGCCGCTCAGGTGCAAAGAGGATGAGGAACGCCCACTCCGCTCTATACGTATCCCATATCGAGTAGCCGGTATACGACTCGCCTTCGTGGATCTTCCCATCATACCCGGAATAGTAACGTCCCTGCTCGTGTTGTTCGTACGGATACTACGTTCTTTCTCAGTTCACTTTCAATACGTGACAATAAGTGAAAAAGAGAAGCGCATACCTGTAATGCGTGAGCGATACCGGTGAAGAAAATTTCCTTGTGCTCTTCCGTCGCACCCTCCAACTCAAACATGTCCAGCTTCTCGACCCACTTGACCTTCGTACCTTCCACCGTCTCCTCCAAAGTCGTCCCGTCTGGAATCTCCTCGTCTATATTCGCTCGGGCTTGCTCAACAGAAATAAACGATGTCCCGATACGAACTTCAACTACGCTCTGCGGTGGGAAATGAACGTAGGCCGATAACAAGGGGCCCTCGCCTGAAAGTGAAAGGGGGAACATGGTGGAATTTTGGATCGTGCCATATGACGTAGACGTGGTTGAGGACGTAGAGAAGCGTGCACAGTAGTACCCTGCAAAATTCGAGATATGTGGGATGGTAGAAGTGGGCGTGATAATGGAATCTTGGCGCTCGGAGTTGGAGCCAAAAATTTCGTGGATTTGGCCATGAGAGGACGAAGAATCTGGAAGGATGCGGAGAGAAACGGTGCCGTGCGGGTAGGAGATATTCGTTGGTGTTGATGTTAGGACCGAGGGACGGGAGGATTCAAGGAGAATGTAGGGTTTAGATTTGGGGTTGGTGAATGTAAAACGGAGGTGACCGACTCGAGAGGCTGTATCGAGATATTAGAGAATGCGCGAAGAGCATATGAACGAAACGTACTGGCAGATTGTTCGACTAAAATTACACTTCCCTGCCCGTCTTCTAGCACAATAGAATAATATGCTGGTGTAATTTTCTCGCTTTTCTGCACGATGATCAGCCCTCGCTCCTCGAAAGTGAATTTGATGTCAATATGATCCGTCTCCGTCACACCAGGCACCACAACGACAGGTCCACTCTCTCCCATCCATATAGCTGGTTGTCGTGTGCCCTGAAAACCGTGAATGGTACTAGCTGTCCAGTTGTACGGCGTTACAGAAACGTAGTTCAAGTGAGTTTGGGCCACCCAGCGTGTCATTGCGAATGGTGGAGCGGTAGATGGGATCATGCCTCCCGAGCCATTTGGTGTGTCGCCGCCATTCCCGATTAGTCTATGATAGGCTGGGTATTGACTCATGACGTGTCAAAAGAAAGGTATTCAGGACGTACAGGTCTACGTGATCGTACGTGTCGTTTTTTGCAAGGACATATTTGACCAGAATAATATGTATGAGCAGTAGTTGTAGCCAGAGAGCATCCATGCCCCGCAGTGAACGGTCCGGGCACGAGTCTGTCGACGTTGCGGGTCAAAAGCAGAGATCGCTAACCGAATTTCTGTAGGGATCTCGTGACCGTCACTCGTCTGCATCCCTGAAGGACTCCTATCTCTTATCCCTATCTTTGACCTACCATCTGCCCCTTACATTACCTAAGCTCTGATTCCGTATATAAGGACTACGTTGTACTAGAGGAGAGTAGTTTTTCGCAATCTAGGACTTACCCCAGTTCACTCGCGAGACTCTAAGCTTTGTGTGACGCGACATCTGCTATATTCGGCAGCCTCGCCTTACATATTTTGAACTTAAACAAGTCTTATACTCTCTAGTACTCTCCGGCTCGCGCGCTGTGGAACTCCTAGGTCTGATCAACCAGCGGAATACCCCTTTTCGTGAGTCAACCTCTTAAAAAATGTCTGCTAACAACATACCCCATAGATACCCTACTCGTAACCGCGTCCCGACGGCCCCGGATGTGAGACCACCGCCGGGACTAGGTGCGAACGTGCGGGAATCCGGTCGGATCCCGCACGAGAACACTGGGGGTCTTGACATCGAGACCTCCAGTGGGACCCCGCCCGCGCTCGAGGAGCCCGGGCCCCCTGCGGATAACCCCCGCGGGGAGTATACCCCGCCTGTGAAGGCTTTAGTACCGCCGATTGGCCGTAGACAACGCTCGGCATCGGAGTCTGCGCTCACTGGGCTTAGCAATGAGAGTGAGCCCCTGCAGGAAACCAGAGGAGATCCACCCCGTCGACGGGCGAGGGACAAGGAACACCTCGAGACTAGCGCGAGGTTAGGGGAGCTCAATCCCGAGCAGACGCGCGTAGTCAATCTGGCCCGTCAGAACATGACGGCCGAGGAACAGACCCGTGTAGACAGTAGACACGCTAATGTATCCCTTACCCTGCTTGACGCGGACGACTCTAGCTATGAAAGTGAGAGTGAGCACCAGCGTCGTGCATGTAAGGGGAAGGGACCGGAAATTGGGGCGATATTAGCGAACTATCTGGGGATGAGCTTGACCCTGAGATCCAAGGCCAAATGCTCGACGCCTTCAATCAACAGAAGGTAATCAAGGACATGCAACGCAAGACCGAGGACGAGGACCCTCACAAGCAGAAGAAGGCGTCTAAAAAGAAGCCTACCAAGCATAAAAACGGGAAGAAGAAACTGTCCCCCGCGATGAGTGACCGGATTGAGGGCATCACTGAGCCCGCCGAACAGTCTCGCAAGGTACCCGCTATCCCGGGTAGTAGCATTAACAATGGTGGTGTATTACGCCCAGTGAACCAAGTGGCTAAAAGCAGTGCTTTAGGGAGGATGGTCTCTCAGATAGGCCGAAAGCATGACCAGGATTCTTCTAGCTCTGATTCATCCTACTCCCAGTCGGACAGCAGTAGCTCCGGGGATGACTCGGAGGACAACGATAGCAGCGACGGATCATCAATCGAAGGCGGTGATTCTCCTTCCAACCCCGGTAGCTCTTCCCCTGACAACTCAGATAGTGAATCGGAAAGTGACTCATTGGACTCAAAAGGGGGACCCCGACATTGCCGTTGCCAGAAGTCAAACAATAAGAAAGACCGTAAGCACCGTAAAGGAATAAGAAACGATATGAGACTTGCCAAAAACCTTCCTCAATTGTCAAACCTATCCCGCCTGAAAAGTACAACGGCGCTTCAGACATACAGAAATATATGCAATTCATGAATCAATGTTCTACTTAACTAGTGTTGCCAAAGTTCAGTCCAGAACCTCGGTCCGAACTCTGAACCGCTGAACCGAACCAAAGGTTCTTGTTCTGTTCGAGTTCTTGTTCACTCAGAGGGAAAAAGGTTCGGTTCTGGTTCTCCATGAAAGGAAAACATTCGAACAGGTTCGAACATGGTTCAAACCTTGAACCTCTTGTTATATATTATATTTGATATCGTAGCCGTATTTGGTCGGAGACTTAAAACTATACAGCATTACATGGAAATCACCGAAAGCCCATACGTCAATCAACACACAAAATAGGAATTGTATTGGGCTGATCGATGGCTGACGAAGAAAATTGCGCGCTCAATGCGGACGGGACTCTCAAAGACGCATCTGAAATTACATTCTTTCACTCTCCAAGCGACAAACATCCCATCAGCACACCCGTTACAGCAGAGCTCGAGGATCCATCCGACATTGATGACTTCCCACCATTGCCAACATTAGCCACGGCTTAAAGGAGAAGGAACCAGCAGCATGTGTTGGAGGGAAACGGGTCCCTAAACCATCTGCGAAAGTACGTGGTGGAGAGCAATCCCTTCAATCATTTTTTGCCAAAACAGGTGAGCTTGCTATCTCTTTCATTGCTACTGATGCTGAATTGTTCTAAGCAATACAAAAGGAAGCCTTGGGATCTAATCAAGGTGTGTCATAGATAAGATTACATGACTTTTGGTTTACTCATCTCATGATTTTGACTTCTGCCACCCCATACATGCCAGCTCCATCAAAGTCGATGAGTTGTAAGTTTCTCTGATTGATGTTCCGTCTGATCATGTCACTTACAACTCAATAGCATCCCAAAAGCTCAGACTCGAAACAAGTACCAATGATCGGAATAAGCGCCAACGTATTTCTCAATCTTCGGACCAGAACAATGATAAATATATGTGATTCTCTTATTTTTCCTCTATATCATTGACATTCCTCCACAGCCACCAAAAAAACACGCACCCTATCTCATTCTTTGAAGAAGCGCAATCCTATAGCCCACGACGATGATGGAGATGGTGGAGACAGTGGAGACGGTGGAGACGGTGGAGATGGTGGCAACAATGGGCAGACAGAGGATGAAGAAACAGAAAATGAACAGGAGGCAACGTATGAACACTTACAGAAGATGAGTGAGGCTGACCGCC
>JAGGAW010025884.1:0-19606 GCA_017657375.1 Termitomyces sp. T27 | reverse complement strand
CACCTGAGTTTCCTATCATAATTAATAGGCCAATATTAGGTCTTAAAATAAGTAATCCTGTCTGTCTACTTACAGTTAAGAGTATAGAAAGTGGTTATCCTGGATCTCAGGGCCAGTATTGGTTTGAATCAGTTACAAGGATATCAAAGAAAGAGGAGATACCTGAGAAGCTAAGTATTAGAGTGCATGAGCATGTCCTATATGCATACAATTTAGCATAGCAGTGTGCTGTAACAGACATAACCCAGTTATAGATTTGTACCAGTGATCTGATTACTATATATGGAAGGATTTGTAAGCAGGTAGGTAGGTAGGTCAGCCAAATGGCCATTAAAATTTCTTTTGACCTGATATGTCTTATTTTATTTTTGGAGACCCCTTGTATGTCTCACCATCTGAGCACCAAACAGCATCAAACTCAGGCAGGACCCTTTTTTGGCAATGCAACTTTTTCAGCAAGACTGCCTCTGGATACATCAACTTGGGCAACCCTTCTGCTGTGATGTATTGCAGGTGCATATTATTACACTATTGTATGTCATTAAGACAACTGAAAGTTGAAAACATCATTGTGATTCATGTTTCAATCTTGTTTTGTTGAAAACTTTGCTATTATTCAAGATAAAAGCACTGAGAAACTGTCTAGAACATAGAATGTATATCATAGATACTGGGGCCATTGGCCAACTAACTCAATATTTTCTGTATCAATCTAATTGCTATTGCCTTCGAAGTCCCTGGTCTACTGATGCGCTGAGCCCGCCATCATTGTTGTGATTTGTGTACAATGTCCGCCTCTTTCCTTTTATATTTTTGAGGTTGGAGGCGGAAAGTGAATGACTGTAGGTAGGTCAGCCGAATGGCCATTAAAAATTTTTTGACTTGATATGTCTTATTCTATTTTTGGAGACCCCTTGGATCTTAGAGTTTAAATCAACACACAAGTTAAAGAAGATAACGGTGATTTTTGTATATCAGGTAGCTTTGGTACGCGCCACAAATCATGTAGGAGCTAATATTAATATCACTCTGAATACAGCCCGAATACAACATGTATGAATGAAGCTATGTTTGGCGAGTCAAAGCAAAGGAAACAAAGAAGATAGCATATTCTTCCATTGGAGATAAATGAAATTGGTCGCAAGGCTTATAGTAACCAAGAATGTGCATGCTATAGCTGCTGAGGCCAGTGCACGACCGCTGACACCCTCATTGCTAACGCTGAGAAATATGATTAATAAGCACTTGATCACAATATCTGATACATGAGGCAAACGTACGGGTTTGTTGCAGCTCCTGCAGGTGTCGTTGGGATGGTGTTTGTGGGAATGCTCAATGTCACTGATGTCAAAGGGTCCGAGTCATCCGAAGATGTTCTTCCAGGAGTTGCTGTGGGGACGGACGTGGTCGGATTACCACCATCGAAGAAGGTCAAAGTCATGGACGTAGCGAGAGAAGTCGTAATGGTAGCAGGCTCGTGTGTTGTTCTGGGTGGTATACTAGTTTTTTTCGTAGTTCTTCTCGGCATGGTGGTCGTCCTCGTTGTTTCCACAAGACAGGAATCTTGACCACAGACTTGATCTGGGGCTGCAGAGTGACGTTTTCAAGATATAAATCCCTCTGAACTCAGTCAAATACTCACCACAACAGAAATTGCCCGGACATAGTACACCTCCCCCCACACACTGCCCGTCAAAGCTGTTACATATCTCCCCATCCGGACAACATCCCAGTTGTCCATCCAGTACAGAGCAGAACGTGTTGTCAGGGCAACAACTTACACCTGACAAGTGATGTAACATCAACACATAAGACATTTAATAATCCAGAAAATTAAACTCACAAGTCACCATATGAACATGGAAAGAAACCAGGATTGCACATCGAAAACTGTCGTCCAAGGAGGCCAGCAGCGGAACGTGTAATAGTAGGCCCTGAACGAAACAGACCTTTGATAACACCACCGTCAGAGTCGTCACGTTGGATCAAGGGCTGCGCGAGTAGCGGAAGACTATTCACGGATAAGAGAACCTGCAAGAGTACAAGTGCCACAGCCAGAGACGTCAAGCCAAACATCTCGCAATCGTCAGGCGTGTGGTGCTCGTGAGGATTGTGTCCTGAATCATAACCCTTCCAATCTTTTGGTCCTTTTTATCTTATGGTATCAGGAGCACCAAGCTCAAAATGAAATTCAGTGCGAAACGTTGAAAAACTGTATTCAAGTTGAACATCATGATGCCAGCTGATTAGCACACCCAGTCTGCAATTTGCTAATTCAAGTCGAAGACTTGTCCTCGCATATAGTTTTCCCCTTGTCTTGGATGTCCTGTAGATAATTCTCACTCCATGACATCTTCGGAAAACATCATCGAGACAACTTGTCAAGTCATGGAAGCCGAAAAGCCGGAGACTGAGGGGGACTTGAATACCTTCATATGACCAGGTGATTCTTTTTTGCCACATCATCACTTAGATTTTGGGGTTATTCATCTGCATGCCATAAACTCGACTGTATGGCCGAAGACGAGGATTGGGAAACTACAAGGCAGTGCACGTTCCATTAAGGATCAGTCTCCTACACTGGCATTCTTGTACATCCCAATTGAAGACGTGCGAATCCATCTTGTCACTGGCATCTACAGCAAATCTGCAGTGCAGTAGCTGTGCATCACTGCACCACTGTGACTTGAGTGAATGCCAATGACATACACTGCCTTGCCGCAACTTCTCTTCTATGTGTAGCTTACTAGCTTGTAACTCACACTTTTTGCACAAGTTGGCAAGGCCACTTTACATGCATCAAACTTCCAGCCCAAATTCGGATCTGTTCCACATGTTGCGCCGCAAGCATCTGTCAAAGTCAAATAGTTGTCTGGGTCTGGAAAAAGGACATCCTTGTCAATATATCAAGATGGGCGTCGCTCGTGCCAAGAAATGTAAACCCTGATATCTGACTCGGAGTCGAATTCTCTTTATATCTCTATGAGAGTATACATACATATCTTCTTTTAATTCAACTATCAATGGTTGCGTTGGAGACTTTCATCTCCACTTTCTCTCTGTCACTTCCTGGTTCTAGCGTCTAAGTACTAGCATTCGACTCGTATTCATGTTTCGAAGGAAGGCACCTTCTGATGAGTCTTGCCTGATATTCTTGAATTTATGGGCATACGCAGCAGAGAGCAAGCATTATGAGGATGCAAAACACAGGGAAAAGATGAAGATTTGAATCATGAGCAAAAGATTTGAAAGGGACTGAAAGAGAGACGGAATGGTAAGTACGATCATGGCTTCGAGTTCAAGGACCTTGCTATCGGTTGAGCGAGACAATACATTGACAGAACGGATGGAGTGCCATGGTGAAACGAAGCATGAAGACCGAGGCCTAGGAGGTAATCGTAGATGGGGAGAGGTGCAGGTGAGTCGTTGTGGTGCTATGGGGTGCTGACGAGGAAATAACTTGTTATGTCCCGACTTCAGGACTCGGCGGAGTTCAATTGAGTCGAAGGGTGTTTAGCGGACTTGTCATTGCAATTTTATTGGAGACGCATGACGTAAACCTGCATTCAAACGAAAGCAACGACCTCGAGGGTGGCACAGACGTCCAGTGGTTGGTTCCAAGTTGGTTCAGTGGATACTTATGTATTAATCGTGGTTGTGCTGCCAAAGGTTAGTTCCGAATTCGAACAAGCAAGTCTAATGGATGTGACCGGCTCGCCGGTCCGGAGACAAGCCGGCGCAAAATTTAGCTTAGTAGGCGAAACACGAAATCTCCAATTGACAAAGAATATTCGACATGGTTCTACGCTCAATAGGTGATTATGCCGTCGTATAAGTATATGATTAATCGTGGTACTCGTGAAAGATGAGTAGTATCTTCCGAGTCAAGTACCGTGTAGCCTCATGATGACACGATGACTCGGAATATCAGAGACAGACAGCGGGCTGGCCGCTGAAGTTAATAACTTCTATGAAGCTATTAGGAGTCAATCGGTACAGCGATGTGAGTGGAGAAAGTAAACAAGAGTGGGGATGAGTCAATGATTGCCGATCAAAGATGATTAAAAAAAACCTTGTATACGGTAATATAGGTTGTAACATCTCATTGTCAATGTGGGATGGGTTAGGTACGCGCCATAAATCAAGTTGGGACCAATATCACTCTGAATACAGACCGAGTTCAACCATATGTTTACTGAGGCGATGTCCGACGAGTGAAAGCAAAGGAAAAAAAGAATATAACATATTCGTCTATTAGAGGTAAATAAAATAAGTCGCAAGACTCAGAGCTGTAAGAGTCAAGAATGCACATGCTACTCCCGCTGAGACCGATGCACGACTGCTGATGCCTTCATTGCTAGCACGAAGGGATACAACTAGTAAGCACTTGATCGCAATATATGAGGCAACTCACGGGTTTGTTGTGGCTGCTGGAAGTGGAGTTGTCGTTGTTGAGATAGTGTTTGTGGGGAGGCTTAGTATCGTTGTTTTCGGCGAAGGTTCCACCGTGACACTAACTGTGACAACGATGATTGAACTACCACTCGTGTGTGTAGTTGTCGTTTCCACAAAACAGGAATCTTGACCACAGACTTGATCTGGGGCTGCAGAGTGACGTTTCAAGATATAAATCCCTCTGAACTCAGTCAAATACTCACCACAGCAGAAATTGCCCGGACATAGTACACCTCCCCCCGCACACTGCCCGTCAAAGCTGTTACATATCTCCCCATCCGGACAACATCCCAATTGTCCATCCACTACAGAGCAGAACGTGTTGTTAGGGCAACAACTTACGCCTGACAAGTGATGTAACGTCAATAAGACATTTAATAATCCAGAAAATTAAACTTACCATCTGAACATAGAAAGAAACCAGAACTGCATGTCGAAAACTGTCGTTCGAGGAGACCGGCAGAGGAACGTGTAACAGTGGGTCCTGAACGAAGCAGACCTTTGATAACGCCACCTTCAGAGTCGTCACGTTGGATCAAAGGCTGAGCGAGCCGCGGAATACTATTAACGGAAAAGAGAACCTGCGAAAATACAAGTGCCAGAGCGACTCTCAAGCCAAACATCTCGTTATCGTCAGGCGTGTAGGGGTACTGATGAGGATGGTGCCCTGAATCATAAGTCTTCCAATTTTTTGGTCCCTTTATACTTATGGAATCAGGACAGCCAAACTCGGAATGAACCTGAGATTTATCAATGCGAGGCAATGAGAAACTGTATTGAACTAGAAAATGCCTCATGATGCCAGCTGACTTACACATCCATGCCGCAATTGGCTGATTCAAGCCAGACTTGTCCTCGTCAATGATCAAGTTCCCCCTCGTCCTGATGTGTACTTGTCAGCGACAATCTTAACTACTAATCATGAAAGCGAAAAGCCGAGGATGGAGACTTGAGTCGACGTAAAGGCGGGTGCCAGGTAAGGGGCCTTTTGGCGTAACAAGCGTCCGCATCGTTCGACAGCCTTCTCTGTGCGCTGGACCTGCTTGAAGCCGTTCTCGGCATGATGCCATAGTTTGGCAGATGCTGTGCCGTGAACCGTGACCCTTGTACTGCTACTAGTACATCCTAGTACATCTCTCATCTCTTGTCAGCTTGCAGCACAGGTGAGCGCTCAGCCGCTCTCCGCACGACCCGATTGGCGCTATCTTTTCTTCACAATTCCGCTGTCAAGCTGCAGAGGCGGAACTTCGATCCTTCCTCACATCCGAGTCACCAGCTTCGCCACGTTACTCATGAAAGAAGGTTTTACCAATTAAGTTCGCGTCATACACTCGACTGCTATGTTCTTTCAATTCTCCTTTGAACAATTAGCCGAACCTAAGAATAGTGTGAAACTACAAGGCAGTGCACGGAGTCCATTAGGGATCAGTCTACCGTGCTAACATTCTTATGTTAACATTCCCAATTGAAGACGTGCGAATCCGTATCAGCATCTGCACCATACCATCTTGACTGATTGCCAATGATATACAATATCTTGTTGCAACTTCTCTCTTCGATGTACATGTGTCACTCACACCCCTTTTCTCAAATTGGCAAGGCATTAAGTAAACTTCCGGCACAAATTTTCTGCTTCGTATGTTGCGTCTGTCGAACAGAAATGGACCCTGGAAAAAAGGATCTGAGCATCTAAATAGTGCTAGTGAATCCTTGTCAATCGATATCTCAGATCAAGATGGTCGTCGCTAACTCCAAGAAGTGTAAACGCTGAAGCGCTGGTATCTGACTCGGACTCGAGCCTTGAATTCTCAACATGTCTCAAGAAACATCTAAGTTTTCTTGCTTTCAATTCAACCATCAATGGTTGTGTTGAAGACTTCATCTGTCATTTTCAGCATTTAGATACTAGCACTTCTGACTCAGTTTATTCGTTTTACCCCATGTTTCGAGGCGCCTTTTGATGAAATTTGCCTGATGTTCTTAATTTATGGGATTTAAGTATGGGGTGACAAAGCTTCAGCACTTCTTCGCGGGGCAAATAGGAAACCAACAAAGAAGTTGACCATTACGATACGAATCTTGAACCTCGACAGTACCCAGAGAAAGCGAGGTATATGGAAGTTATAGTGAACATCAGTAAGGTTCAGGATATCGCAAAAGATACAGGAAGAGCTGAGGATGTCGGGAACTCCGACCGCCAGTGCGTTTAAACGCAGGCTGACAATCAGACCTCTGTTAACGAAACGAAAACGAGAGTAATAAATAAAATGAAGGTGGATGGTGGAAGAGTGAGTCGATTACGAAAACTTCCATCTGATAACGATATAAGCTGAGATGGTAAAAAAATGAAATCAGGAATGAGCTTGCCTGTTGCCACAATTGGCGCATCTGTTAAGAAGGAAATTCAGTATAGATTCAGTAACACACTGGCTTGACACATACGTTACGAAGGTCTAAAGGAGTTATTAGCGTCAAACTATACTATAAGAACACCGAGGACTTACAGTCATCGGTTCATCGGCGCTGCGCGTCTGAGCTTGACGGTAATGGCATTTTCTCTGCGCAAAACGCACTGAGAAATCTGAGGTGAAAGAAGCAAAGACAGAATACATACTTGTTTGCATCTGCTACATTGGAACGCGTCCGTCTCAGCTTGTTGCTCACCAGCTGCGAGGGATTTATGGAAGTTTTCTTCTTTGATCTTCTGGTCAGCAGCCTTTCGTTCCTCAGAGGCCATGTCCTGATTCAAACGTCATGTTGGAAGCGTTGAGGAGGATAAGTAGATAGACGCACTTGGCTCGACATTGTGCTCAATTTTTCCACCGAAAGTTGTCCGCTGACGACACTCTCGCGAAGCCCTGGATTATTCTTATCTTTCAAATTAACGAATAGGGTGCGTATCCTGTTCTTGTACTCAGAACCTGTTGAACCGTTGTGCTTCTGGTAGACGGCTTTTTCGAGACCTTGTGCCCGACTAAGAATCTGATCGGCCGCTGTACAATGTTCAAGTCGAGTCCAGACAAGACAAGCATAGCAATACTCACGAGCACCAGAATCCAATGCCAAACCGTCATAGACGAGTTCAATGCATTTGTCCCGTGTAGCGTCACCGGTACCACCTTTTACGCCGTCGCTCTTGGAGGTCCGAACTGCTGAAGACGAACCGACAGGTGACTTAGGTGTACCTGCAGGGCTAGCAATAGAGCTTTTGTGATCTGGGAACGATCAGCCATAATTCCTCAAGCAGGTGCGGCACACACCTTTACCATTGGCACCATTGGCAGTTGGTGTCTTGGTCCCATTTGCTAACTTCGCCTTCTCAACCTGTGTCTTCCACTTCTTGACAACTTCCTTTGCAAGATCTGCTACACCCTTGGAGGCGTGTTGTCGAAGTTTACCCACTGCCAAACCAGCTTTGCTCTCCTGGATGTCGGTTACTCATCAATTCCACATCGGGAAAATATGGGAAAAAAACGCACCCGTAGAATTGCTTCTGTTACTTCGTATTCGTTTTTTAGCTTGTTTAACAGAGATATTATATCCTATCAAGATGAAGGAATCAGAGTGAACCAACGTGAATAACGGGGTTAACTAGGGGAATCAATCATACCGCTGGACTGGAAGCGCCTTGCAGCTGTTTCACGAGCTTTTTTAACTCTGCTGCATCCGACATGACTTCTCTCGTGCAATCCTCAACTATGTGCTACTACAGAGAAACAATTTGTAACGACTGTAGCTCAACTTTCCGCCGAATGGCTCGCTTCGAGTCGACACTTCCTTTGAGATAGTGATAGTCAAAGGTAGAAGACGACCGAATTCAAACAGGTACAAACAGCCTCCTCGTCGTTACCCACAGCATCGGTACAGCGTCACCACTGGACCACATTTTTTCCGCTCGCATCAAACATATCTAATACTTGCTCGAGGTAGGCTAAGCCGAATTCCTGTTCGAAATGGCGACTGCAGCATTGCCTTCTTTGGATTCTTTGTTCCAACAAAGCGCTAAACGCACACGAGCAGTTTTTGCTTCAGCATTAGAAGATGGTTCAAAGGAGGAGGAGAAGAGGCGAGTGGCAATAATGTCTTATTACTTGTTTATTTTCTGACAATTAAGCAGTGCGAGACTTCGACTTTCTGTTAAGATAAATGATGAATACCGCGACTACAAGGAGCTGCCTGCAGCTCTAGTAGCGCAACAAGGACCAGTGGGGCCATCACGGCCAAGAGACAATAGGAAAATGATAACAGCTGGACGTGCGTTTCGTGTCCTCAATACTATACCTGTTTGACTTACTAGTCTATCTCAGCATCCGCAGATAATACCACGTCTAAAATAATAGCTACCATTGACAAGACACCAGCACCCCAGCAATCAACTTTCAGCACGTCAACAAAGCTTTCGCAGGCTCTTGCCCTTCATAAAACGACAAGAACGGTAAAACCTACGTATCACCCGCCATGGAAGCTTGTTCGTGTCATCTCTGGCCATTTAGGTTGGGTACGGAGCGTCGCCGTCGAACCTGGCAACAAATGGTTTGCTACTGGTGCCGGAGATCGTGTCATCAAAATCTGGGACTTGGCCTCGGGGGAGTTGAAGTTATCACTTACTGGGCATATATCCACTGTCCGCGGCCTCGCCGTTTCGCCACGACACCCATACCTATTCTCCTGTGGCGAGGATAAGGTATGCGCGCTCTATATCCTTTATGGAACTGCTACTCACTTGCTCGCGAAGATGGTCAAATGTTGGGATCTGGAAGCCAACAAAGTAATTCGTCATTATCATGGACATCTCTCCGGGGTTTATTCACTCTCGCTTCATCCTACACTCGATATTCTGGTGACCGCTGGGCGAGATGCGTCAGCAAGAGTATGGGATATGCGGACGAAGGCCCAAGTTCATGCCCTCACGGGTCATACGGGAACAGTGGCGGACGTCAAATGCCAGGAGTCTGACCCCCAAGTGATCACTGGAAGCATGGACTCGACCATTAGGTACGTGCAGGCATCCTCACCTTTGGGAACGGATCACATATCTTCAATTCTAGGTTATGGGATTTGGCGGCCGGAAAGACAACGGTTACTCTAACTCACCATAAAAAGTCCGTACGATCGTTGGCGATACATCCGATTGAGTATTCCTTCGTCTCTGGTTCTGCTGGTGGCAACAACATCAAGAAGTGGAAATGCCCCGAAGGTTCCTTCGTCTTTAACTTTAGTGGGCACAATGCGATCATCAATACCTTGTCGGTCAACGCTGAGGGTGTATTCTTCTCTGGAGGTGAGCAGATTCCAAGGCCTTGTTGATGAGTAGCCGTTGATTAAAGACATACTTCAAGCTGATAATGGTACGTTGACATTTTGGGACTACGACACCGGAACGCCGTTCCAGAATTTGGAAGATGTCCCACAGCCTGGGTCGCTTGAGGCCGAAGCCGGAGTCTTTTGCTCTACCTTTGATCAGACCGGGACTCGGCTAATTACTGGGGGAGCGGACAAGACAATCAAGGTCAGCTGCTCCACATTATCACCGAAACATCATTGCTAACGAGCTTCACACGGCTGAAATTGTAGATTTACGCAGAACAGTCTCAATGAATGACCACTCTTCTGCGGCGCATCGATCCGTTGTCCGTTTGTATCTCCTTTGAACTAGTCCACTCCTATTTGTGTTAGGCTGTGTGTATCGTTATCAATTCCTTCGATAATCACTTATCTGGTGCTCCTTCCCTGATCAGGGGAATTCGGCCAATCCTTTGAGTTTGAAAAGGGTTCAACTTTTGCGTTTGACTCTGGCAATATGTTATTGAACGCCGAGGGCTTACGTTTCGCAAGAAGGCCGCTCAACTCTGATCCAGTCTTTTCGGCATCGAAGCGAGGTGACAGACATCCAACAATCATATATAGCATACATTGGCATGACATCGTTTTGCCCAAAGTAATCAAGATAAACCAGACTAAACCAAAGTCCCAGTTACAAATTTGAAACATATGCTGATGCAGTTGAGCGATAGCGGAACGAGTACAAAGCTACTATGAGAGGAAGATAATATATGGAGTTGAAAAGCAAAGCGATATACATGAGGAGAAGATTGATTTGAGACGTACAGCTCAGCCTGCCCAACCAGTAAGCGAGGAGCTGCTGCCAGGAGAGTAAGACGTGGTGCCATACGAAAGCCCTGGGGAATTAGCAGTAGGTGTAGACTGTTTCATGGATTGAGAGAAGGACTGCTGGAGGAACTCTTCACGTTCAGCCGAAATGTATAATTCGCCTGGATCGTATGAGGACTCCGGGCTTGGAGTTGACGATTGATCCTGAGCAACAGAAAATGCGCGACGCGGTGACATGACCTCAGGGAATGCAGACTGAAGTTCTGGGTAAGCAGGCAGGACTTCGTTCTTAAACATTGTTGCCGTTGCTGCAACATATTCGGCAGAGAAGGTGAAGGGCTCATCATCCGAGGGGCAAGATCGCCGCGGCAAGGATTGAGGAGTGGCGTCGCCTGCTCCGCTGGACACACGACGAATGTTCGTGGCCACTGGGCGAGAAGGTGAATTGTAACTGACGGGAGACTGAATGGGTTCTATCACAGCAGGTGGTACTACTGGCTGGGAAACATTGATGGTGTTATCTTGCCAAGGGTCTGCCAAAGGTCGGGAGGGATCAGATGTTGAAAATTGGGATGGAGAAAGAGAGGATTGCGAAAGAGAAGGAAGCTGAGGCTTGTACTCTGTCGTTCCCCAGCTGGGGTCAAGACTAGTTTCTGACTGAGAAGGGGCAGCCGGGGCAGCTTGCATGTACATGTTCACCAGGGAAGTTGGGGAAACGGGCGACGATAGATTTGAGGTAGCAGAGTAAGACATTGATGAAGGATAGCTATCTGTCTCTGGAGAAGACAGGCGCGAGTTACGTCGTGGAAAGCCTGGCCGGCGTGCCTGTAGTTCGGTCGGACTGCCCTGACCCACGCGGCTGATGCGAGACGCCTTAGAAGTAGACAGTGCTCTTCCGCCACCGGTAGACTTCACAGAAGGAAGAATCAAAGGTGCAGGGGCACATGGAGCCTCCTTACGCACTCTTTCTTCTCGTACGAATGGCGTGTGCACCGGCTTGGCGCCATAAACCTTCTTCTTCGTAAGGCCATGAACCTGTTGTAGTTGAGCTACAAGGCTTGGAGGATTTTCAGGCTCACTTGGAGAAGTGAGGCCGTACATGTTGTCGACGTTGGCGTAGCTGGGAAGGGGGAATGAGTTGTTGCGACGAGGCAATAGACTGGCACGCTGAGGCATCGGCTAGATAGTCGGTTATTAAGGGACAACAGACACTGCGGATAATCTATTAAAGTTACGTACGTTAAGGTGAGGAACTGCATAACATTTACGAGGCATTCGTTAGTAATTGCCCAATGTTTTGTGAGAATGAAATCAAACCTGGAGCTGGATAGAATTGTGGCCTGGTCGATAAGTGACAAATAACATTGGTATGATCATCATCAGGAAAAGACGATGATTCTTCGACAGCATTCTGCAACCTCAACTGTAGACAAGATGACGCTCAGAGGTTGAGAATGGCATTAATAATTACTGCTCACCGTCTCCTCAAATAAATTTACAAGAGGTCGCATGTCTTGATTGGGCGACAGAACCAGATGGCATTGGATATTAGCCTGTAGCAGATCAATCACACCATTCTCAGCAATTTTCTCAATCATACCTGACTAATTTTGAGTGCAAGTTGATGCCAACGAGAATTACCGTTGTAAGTCGTTGGGTCGAGACTAAAGGTATCGTCAGAGGGCGTTGAGGCGGCCACAATGACGAGATGTCGCAAAGTTGGCGTTCCATAGAAGTCCGTGGCGGCCAGATACTATCGCACCTGCATCAAACTTACTCATGGTCAATACTTAACCATTGACTTACATCGACATGATGCCATATATTTTCCACAGAAAATCTGTTCTTGGGATCCCAGTTGAATCTGAGATCTAGCAACCCACTCTGAAGTGTGTTATATTGTCGTGGTACTGCAGTAAACCCGGAGTTACTGGCAGGTAGACTCTCGGATACTAAAGTCGTTGTCTAAAATGCAGCCGGTGATCAAACAACATGTCGGCGCACCTAACAGTTGACTTACGGGCGCAGCTGGGTTGGGAAGTGAGAGTCTTGTCATGATATCCTGCAAAAAGCGATCTCGGAGATCCGGCCACATCGCCGTCATGGCTTGTGAGTTTTCTATCAAGAATAAGGTGGCCACTGCCTGGTGCTGCATCGCATGTAAGAAAGGCGGACTTGACCTATGGGTTGGGTGCGTTTCGAACGAAGTAGTCCTCCGATTTGAGGTCGTGCTCAACGTTAGAGGCACCTTTAAGAGGCAGACGCGTGGCGGAGGACTGGGCGTTCACGTTACAAGAAAGATACCGAGAATAAGACAAGTAGATAGCCTTGCCTATAAGTATTTCGTGGATCCTTGTAAGATCAGGTTTCGGACTTTCTATTTTGACAACTTGACTAAGAAATATCCATTGTTAGAGGATCCTGGAATTATGACGAACCTAGCTACGCCGTTTTTATGAGTTTTTCTTTAAAGCGCCGGAGGCAGATGAACGAAAACGTTGCGCTAGACCAAGTTTCGTAGGGTTATGTAAGAGTAACCTAATGAAATCCCTAGAATGTGTCACTTTGACTGCTAATAGAGTAACAATATGCGTCGATTAATGGGAGCATTTTCGGCCATCTGGATAGAAGCATATCAAATAACTGACCTTAACGCAAAGAGGACCCACAGAAGAGCAAGAAGGCCTCGCTTTAATTGCTGGAGACACGGATTAGTTTGAAATCAGATTGATAGAGTTTTTGCCTGCTGTTGTTATGACAAAACAACCCCTGGGCCCGAGGCGGAGAAGAAATTGCTCCCAGACGACACGTGGACCTGTCGAAGATGATCAAATCATGGCTTTGGTACATATGTCCATAAATAATAAAGATAATCAAGTCGTTCTAATTCTAATGTAGACGATCGGACCAATTTCCAGGGGAGAGGCTCACCTTTTCTTTAGTAAGTTACATACCCGCCTCCATTGATACCGGTAATTTCAGGCTGAATAACCCAATTCTAGCCAATCTTGCGAAAGGAACTGTTTGGATCTTCGTTGAACCCATGATCTGTCTTTCGCAATCCAGGGCCTTGTCAGCTAAATCCGGTAATGTCGAGAAAACTGATGGCCATAACGCCACAACATAGCAAACAAACATTCAACTTTACCCCATCCAAAATCCAACTTTTGGCCATTTGGATGGCATCTGTGTGTACATAACCGGTAATCGATGAACGATAGTTCCAAGACCTAGTCGTATTATCAGTTAGGGGTGTGATCTCTATCATTCAGATTAAAGAAAAGTGGGTGAAAATCTGAGTTTTCACTGCATACTTTCCAAGACTTTACGTAGATCATATCAGAGCGCATGTCTACGTACCTTATCTGCCCTGAGGTATGCGTAACGGCATGATTGTCCATCTTTGGGAAGCAGGACCATTCATCCGTATGGGCCGTATCATGGGTTTGTGTATGCATATGATTCTTTCCAGAAATCCAGAAGAAATCCGCTGTGTCTGGATCAGGAAAGCTTGAATTATTTACTTACCCAGGTATGTCAAGGTCAAGGTAAGTAAGATGGTTCCGACAGTTTGGTGACCTGATATGATCGCTTATGGAAATGTCCTATTTTAGGCACTGATCTCAGATAATTCGGACACTTCCGACTTGAATTTGTTCCTTCAGGTGGAAGTATCTGCTCGTCTCCTCAGAATTCTAGTAAGCATTGAATAAGGACTTATCTGCTTGAAAGGTATTGAGTAATGAGTGGTATGTACATGGGTGAGTAAATGAGCAGGGAAGAATGATTCAGGCGATTACCTCGAGGCAGTCGTTTTAACCCAATTCAAGATTTCCCATTTGAATAGGACGGAATCTCGCAACCATGGTGTGTGATCTCCTTTTAACTCAACGACTCTCGCATCCTTCCAGTCTGCGGTCCAACTGATAATCTCTTCGTTGACGATGAGATCATCATCCTTCCCCAGAAACACCAATAGTGGTAGGCTAGATTCCTTTCCTGCTTTCAACAATCCAACATCGCTTTGTGTTCTAGAGAGTAAGTTCGTTGCTACAAAGCGTGGTTGCATCAAAAAACTACCAAGGCATGCGAGTCGCATGGAATGACTCATAGACGTGGAACAGAGAGATACAAAGGTATTTGAGGCTTCTTGATATGCGTCAACATCTTGATTTTGTATGAGAGACGGAAAGCAGTCGTGGCAAACATCCGACATGACTCGGGAGATGTTTCGCATAGATGGCAACGGGGAGATATATATGATACCCGACAAATATGCTGGTTCTTGGAACGAGAGGATGTCCGCGATGTTCGTGGCTATCAGTGATTTGAGTTGGCGAAGCATGAGAAACCTTATAGGACAAACCACCGAGACTCCTACAATATTACAACCGGGGGCAAGCACTCAGCTACAAGTCATAATGAAGAAAACTTGGAGACTGACCAACCAGCAACAAATGGTTTTGTTACTTGAAATGCCTGAAGTACAGTATCAAAGTCTTCCGCAAACCGTTGAGACTCCCACGCGTCTTCGAACTTTGGTTTTCCGCTTCTACCATGACCACGAACATCATATCGGACCTAACGTCAAGGTTCCAAAGGATGAGGGCTAGAACTATCTGAAGAGAGATCATCAATCTACTCACAAGATAAGCCTCACTCAACCACGTTAAATCGTTAAATATGTCATCGAAGACAACGCTGCTCAATAAGAATCCATGGATGAACACAATTGCAGGCTTCGAGCGATCACCGGCGGCTTCAGCATGAAGTTCTGTACCATCCGATGAGAAGAGGATTCTGGCATCGGAAGCAAAGATTTCTGGTTGGATTCGCATGTTCGGGGCACGACGTATAAAGGAGGCGACTGCGGCACGCTGATCTAACTGATGGAGCCGTGCCGTGCGAGCGCCAATCATGGCGGTTTCGGCGCTCCTATGTCTCACTAAGTGAACTCCTAATTGGTTGCATACCTAGCGTCAAATGAGAAGGTTCGTTATGATCTTTTAAAGTTGGTAATAACACCCGAGAGAATAACTCGCTTCTAACACATAGGCAATATTTGCGTTGACGATGACATCGCTGGAGGCTGGCTCGCGAATTACCTCGCGTAATCGAAGCTTTCCTTCGGACCCGGAGGACGGGAATACTGACAGTTGTCAGACACGAGACTGTAACAAGACCGGAAACATGAAGAATATGGCCGCCTGAACTTTCTTGTTCCATCATCCGTCATGACCCATTTCGAGCTACCGGCGTGTCCGAATCTGCACGTATAGATTCTTCCATTTGACAAGCTCGGGAAAGGATCGGACAGTCAACCAGCCATCACCAATTGTTCTTTTTAGAATAATCAAGAGGACAGGAACCACCTGCGCTCGAGGTTGACCCCACAGCAACTCCGGATTGCAGGCACACTGTAAGCAATGGCCCAAATAGTTGTCCATTAGGATTTCCTGTCTTAAAGGACTAGACCAAAGCCTCCGGATTACCAGCTCACACAGCTCCAAGGACGACGATTTTGGCGACCTCATAGCTCGAGGTGGAAACACATCTTAATCTAGATGTAAGATATCAACGATACGTGTTTTACCAACCTCGCCATCCATCTTCTGGCACTTCTCTACGAAGAAATCCGCGAGTTCGGGGATGGGATTTTGAATCACGAGAACGAGGCGCTCAACACAAGAGAAGTAAAAATAAATCAATGTCTCCTCTTCCCGGTGTGTTCATGATCCCGCAGTCCCTAGAGTCGCACGGAAGTACATTCACTAGTATCTCCAGATCGAAGTACGACCCATCTGGTAGATCATATTCGTTCGACAAGTTTCAGAAGAGAGAGAGGAGAGAGCTCTCCCAGCGTATGAAAGGAAGAAGAGGGTGGGTTTCCAGTGCCTGGTGACAATGTCCAAGGATCAAGGGAAGGAAGGTGAATGGCTTGGACCGCAGTTCCGTATTCGTCTCGAAATAGGTCGATCTCAAACTCTCGTGATCTGCCGAGAGTGAGTGGCAAGGAAAGCCTCGTAGTAGGATTCATAGGCAAAGCAATAGAGAGACGACACAGATTTGTACCAAATGCAGGTGAAGTATTTTCTGATGAAACGCAGTGGGGCTCCTAACGGACTTCACTGTTCCTCAACATCGGCCAAAATTTTTATCGAGAAGACAAGAGACTCACGAAGGTCATAATCGTTTCAGTAAGATACTCTCAAATGACTTCTTTCGGCGGCGCAGTCCAAGCGCTAAATGCACCGGTCCAGAGGACAAGAATTTGTGATATACTCCTCGATTATCGTACTTTCTTCATATGCGGAAAATCCTAGATCTTGTGAGGTTCCACCTATGATACCCATATTCGAGACAAGATCACGGGGAGTAAGATACATCATAGGCGGTGTTAGTGCGGTGTGAATAGGGCAAGTTCAGGTCCATACTACATCATGTCTACATGTTTTCAAGCTGAAGGGGAGGCTCAATATAAGACGGGAAAAAGATGGTAACATTTTACTGGTACGATTTCACGGAAAGCAAAGGTAAACATGGTCTCGTCTGGTCTCGTAGACCTGAATGATGTTGGTCAACAATTGAAGGGCTAAAAAAATTAGTCGCACGGTTGATTCGAAGTCTCATCGATCTCATCACTCAGCCATGGGCAGCCGGCTTACATTCACCATTACTTATGTCATTGCAAGTAAGTACACATGCGATGTATGTATGAATGGGTGTTTAGTCAGCCAAACACTATTGCATTAACCTGGCACGTAATGGTCAATCTGAACGCTCAATTTCGTGAGTTGTGAAAACTTGAACATGATTATGGTAGGCAACGTATTATCACAGCAACAGTATGGATCGACTGAGCAGGCCTTAAAGTCGAATGATACTGAGTCACTCAAATGCAAGGATGGGATTTAAATCAGACAACATCTATGCCGCAGTATAACGATACTCTCGAGCGTCCTTTCGTCCTCGTTCTACATTGACATTGGTCAGAATGGGTACGGCCATCCAAATCATAATAACAAGGAAGAAGAAAGCATAACGGATGTTACCCGTTGTGTCCGCAATTAAGCCAACGATAAGCGGTCCGATAAAGGAACTCGACTATACAGACAGATTAACGTAGCTTTGGACGAGCAAAAAAGACCTACTTTATCCGTAATGGAGAACAAACCGTACCATCGGGCTTCTTCTCCAGGAGGTAGAAGCTCAGCGTAGAAGGCTCGCGCGTAGCCTTGAAACGCGCCATAGACAGAACCTACGAGGGTGACATCCGTGATCTAGAATTGAAAGGACACTGACTCACCGAAGTAAACAGCGAGGGCGAACATTTCGCCTTGGGTCGTGAGCCCGCCAAATCGAGTAGAGTTGCCTTGGAAGATGCTCAAGAAGCCAAGACAACCGTAAGCAGGAATGACCGACGCCATCAGTACGAGTATGATAATGACTTTCAGGTTTGACCATCCATATCGGCGCTGTATATATGGCCAGACAAGGGAACCAAGAATTCCAGATGTAGGTGTAAGTACGCCTACGAGGATAAGTGCAGAAGGCCGCATATTCAGTGAAGTCTTGCCAAATAGAATGGCGGTAGACGTGATTGTGGTGAAGCCTGCAGATGGAATGTATTAGCCGTAAATCGGAGAGAAATAAGAGAACCAATTAACTCGCCATCTGATAATAGGAACCACGCGGCAAGATACTTGAACGTGTTCCTCAACTTCTTAATCTCGGTCCACCGGAGCATATTTCCAAGGCGCTTCCATGCCGCAACAATCTCCCTCTTCGTGCTCCACTGACCAGGGGATGTGTCAGACAATTCAGTGCCTCCACTTACACCAGGCAGCCAGATTGCGGCAGGGATCGTGAAAATGCCCCACCATATGCCACTGAGCCCGATGGCAAGTCTCAGAGCAAACGTAGATCCGTGAAGGAGAGTTACAGGGATGAGCGCAATGATGAGGAGGAATATACCTGCCCCATATCCGAGAGCAATCCCGAAAGAAGAAATTCGAGAGGTTACTCTAGACAATTCAGTCTCGTATTTGGTCTTGAGTGTATCAACTTCACTTGTGGTATTGTGACTGATAAGAGGTGAATTTAGATGATCCGAGTCCTCGTCCGGGGCAGTTGAAGGATGTGCCTCATGCGCATCCTCGATTTCGGTAAGGATTTGACGAACCTCAGGAGATTCTCTTGCCAGGGTAGGCAAATACGCATTCATAGCTACGATAGATGCTCCAAAACCAACGTTTGCAAAGATGGCTATTGGTGCAGCAAGGATCCAAACAGGCGAAGTTGAAGGTAGAATCAGAAAAGCGGTCGCGGGTAATGCACCGAGCAGAGCGAAAGATAAAAGCAAGCGCTTTCGATGAGGCGCTGTTAGGCAGGGGGCGTGTTAGCTCCTAACTGGATGAGTATAAAAGTATAAGGCATACGGTGATCAGCAATTCCACCCATTGAAATCACCGTAAGCACTTGCAGGGCAACGGATATTGAGTAAACATACAGACTAAACTCGAATTCAAGCTTTGAACATAATGCTAAGATAGATCCACCGACCTAAAGCTGGCACTATCTATCCAAACCCAGCCTATTTTGACCACACAACGCGGTGACCCCGTCTCTAGCTTGGCAACTGCGGAACATCGCTCCGTGCGACCAGGAAGAAGAAACCCATTGTCTCTTGCGAATTGCTCGAGACATATTGGTAGAAATAATGTCAACGAAACAATGACGAAGACTTCGCTGTTGAAGGGTAAAGAATTCGTCAGCCAACAAGACAGGATTCGGGAACGTCACTCACCTTGCAAATGCATAGCTCAGCCACCCGCGAAGCTTCTTATTATACGCTACAGAGTCGGACAGCATTGAGAGAACACTGGTTTGTCCTCAGGACATTAGACCGCGTCGTGGCTGGGTTGGCAAGATGGAGTCATCACCCAAGTCGAGATCTGCATTAGGTAATTCATCATGCGAGGTCTGCAATTTAGCAAGCGCCGCCTCCGAGTCGTGTAGATACTTGAAATATGTCGTTGGT